>SAYR01036912.1:172611-190506 GCA_004382745.1 Argopecten irradians irradians | reverse complement strand
AGAACTCTAGGGACAAGTGAGCGATTTATACGATTACCTCTAATTACCGCCTATTGGGTCCCGCCCCTCCTCCCCCCAGGGGGTCAGAGCCAAAACTCTGATACAAGTTCTGTTCGCCTTCATCCCCCAAGGATGTTTCTGGCCAAATTTATTACAATCCACTGCAGAACTCTAAGGACAGTAGCGATTTATAGGATTTACCTCTATTAACCCCTATTTGGGCCCCGCCCCTCCTGCCCCCTGGGGGTCAGAGCCAAAATTTATACAAGTTCTGTTCCCCTTCGCCAAGGCATGTTTCTGGCCCAAATTTGGTTACAATCCATGCAGAACTCTAGAGCACAAAGTAGAGATTTATAGGATTTACCTCTATTACCCCCTATTGGGCCCCCAGTCCCTCCTGCCCCCTAAGGGTCAGAGCCAAAATTTATACAAGTTCTGTTCTCCCCTTCCCCCAAAGGATGTTTCTGGCCAATTTGGTTACAATCCATGCAGAACTCTAGGACAAGTAGCGAATTTATAGGATTTTACCTATATTACCCCCTATTGGGACCCCGCCTCCTGCCCCCAGGGGGTCAGAGCCAAAATTTATACAAGTTCTGTTTCCTTCCCCAAGAATGTTTCTGGCCAAATTTGGTTACAATCCATGCAGAACTCTAGGACAAGTAGCGATTTATAGGATTTACCCTCATTACCCCTATTGGGCCCCGCCCAGTCCTGGCCCCTGGGGGTCAGAGCCAAAATTAATACAAGTTCTGTTTCCCCTTCCCCCAAGGATGTTTTCTGGCCAAATTTGGTTACAATCCATGCAGATCTCTGAGGACAAGTAGCGATTTAAAGGATTTACCTCTATTCCCCTATTTGGGCCCCCACCCCTCCTGCCCCGGGGGTCAGAGCCAAAATTTAATACAAGTTCTGTTCCCCTTCCCCCAAGGATGTTTGTGGGCAAATTTGGTTACAATTCATGTAGAACTCTAAGACTAGTAGCAATTAAAAGATTTAACTCTTTTGCCCTATTGGCCCCGCCCTCCTGCCCCCAGGGGACCAGAGCCAAAATTTAATACAAACTCAGTTCTTATTCTTCCAAGGATATTTCTGGCCAAATTTGGTTACAATCCAATGTTAGAAACTCTATGACTAGTAAGCGATTTAAGGATTTACCTCTATTTCCCCTACTGGGGCCCCGCCCCTCCTGCCCCTGGGGGGTCAGAGTCAAAATTATATCAAGTTCTGTTCCCCTTCCAAAAAGGATTTATTTTGTCCAAATTTGGTTACATTCCATGCAGAACTCTATTGACAAGTAGCGATATAAAGGATTTACCTCTATTTCCCCTATTGGCCCCGCCCCACCTGCCCCCAGGGGACCAGAAGCCAAAATTTATACAAGTTCTGTTTCCCCTTCCCCCAAGGATGTTTTGTGCCAATTGCGTTACATTCCATTCAGAACTCTATGACTAGTAGCGATTTAAGGATTTACCTCTATTTCTCCTATTGGTCCCGCCCTCCTGCCCCTGGGGGGTCTAGAGCCAGAAAATTATATACAAGTTCTGTCCCCCCCTCCCCCAAAGGATGTTTGTGGCTAATTTGGTTACAAATCCATGCAGAACTCTAGGACTAGTAGCGTTTTAAAGGATTTACCTCTATTTCTCCTATTGGGTCCCGCCCTCCTGCCCCCTGGGGGTCAGAGCCAAAAATTTATACAATTCTGTCCCCCCTCCCCCAAGGATGTTTGTGGCTAATTTGGTTACAATCCATGCAGAACTCTAGGACTAGTAAGCGTTTTAAGGATTTACCTCTTATTTCCCCTATTGGGCCCCACCCCTCCTGCCCCCGGGGGTCAGAGCCAAAATTTATTACAAGTTCTTGTTCCCCTTTCCCCTAAGGATGTTTGTGGCCAAATTTGGTTACAATCCATGCAGATCTCTAGGACAAGTAGCGATTTAAAGGATTTACCTCTATTCCCCTATTGGGCCCCACCCCTCCTGCCCCCTGGGGGTCAGAGCCAAATTTATACAAGTTCTGTTCCCCTTCCCCTAAGGATGTTTGTGGCCAAATTTTGGTTACAATCCATGCAGATCTCTAGGACAAGTAGCGATTTAAAGGATTTACCTCTATTACCCCTATTGGGCCCCCGCCCGCCCTCTGCCCCCGGGGGGTCAGAGCCAAAATTTATACAAGTTCTGTTCCCCCTCCCCCAAGGATGCTTGTGGCCAAATTTGGTACAATCCATGCAAGAACTCTATGACTAGTAGCGATTTAAAGGAAATTGTTGAAGGACCGACGGCGACGGACGACGGACGACGGAAGCGCCGCGGCCATGACATAAGCTCACCGGCCCTTCGGGCCAGGTGAGCTAAAAATCAATTGATATTCGCAAACACAAATAACTTTTGCCGAATAAAAAAGGTAACATGTCATAACTCAGGGCAGAAATGCATATGCATTATGGAAAATCGTTTGGGAAATCTGCAAAGTTACGCGCTTGAAAAGCTGTTTATTAGGCCTAGGTGTGCGGCGATCTCTCCGATAGACCTAAACTTCACAGAACTTTATTGACACTGCGTCCGAACTGATCGAAGGGAAGTAACTCTTGTAGCCCACATTACCGATCACACGTGACATTCGTATTTCGCGCGTATTCCCGCACTGCAGAGCTGATTTTCATCATGGCACACAATGCAGCTTCACGAGCTGAAAACCAAGATTCTGGCCAAAATGTTCGTAGGATATCTACATAATGTCACCCCAGTAAAGGCGTTCGGCACAAAAACAACTTGTATTTTAACGCCTACCTACAGTGCCATGACACTACAAGACGCGTAGTATCATTTGACGCTGAAAAACAGGACATGATGTGCAAAGAGCAAAAGCTACCAGCCCTGTTAAGCTCAGAATGTCTCTATTGTGCCTTCTAAGTCAACGGATGAAAATGACATCCAGATGAAAAAAAGACCCAGACTAGAAAATCTTAACAGAGCGCCATTCAAAAAAAGGAAAACAGAAACTCCGGGAACGTCAGACACCGAGAAAAAAGTCGAGGATATTGTCCATCCATTGGAAATGGTAAGTAAATACCAACAATATTAACCGACCCGTAAAATATTATCTCCTCAAATGTTATTTAACTGTTACAATGATAGATTCCTCAATCTACTACTCCAGCTACTTACATATTACTACAAAGGCCTTCACAAAGTCGACTCGTCCTGTCCATATGGACCAAGCTAAATATTATGTAACCTAAAAGATGCAGACAAGTGGACCTCGATACGGACTCTCTGATCAAGACTTGTCCCATAACAAATTATCAAATTACAGTTACAATAAGTTGTTTCTGCTTCGGTTTACTCTTATTCTATTTATCGGTTTAATTCCTTACACGACCATTAGCTACTAATAGGGAGACGTTAATAATAATCAAACAAACAAGCTATTAATTCCATTTACCAAACCGTAAATTCGATCCATTTCTTTATGATTAGCACTAAATCACTTACAAAAAACAATTCAGACTTATTTCATATGCATAAATATTGACTAAGCACACGCATACAAAATTGTAGTTACATTTACGAGAACACACAACCGCCAAACAATATGAACAATATTCAAATGGTCAGAGATGTCTACGGCATATTTAAAGACCTCGACGACAGGTAACAGGTAATTTACCGTGTAGCTCTCGATCATGACTGAAAACACCCTAGTCAATTTTACTCCGTCGTGCGTATTTATATACAATGTTACAATATCTTAATCTTATCGACTGTTTTAGACTTGCTATATCAACGTAATTGGCTTCAGAAAAGCGCCCTCTCAGAAAAGTTACATGAACTATTCTGCAAATAAATAATCATATTTGTTATATTAAATTTCATCTTTCATAATTTTTTCCCAATTCCTGGTATTGTCGCACCCAGTTTCCCAATTCAAAAGCCACAAACCCATTCACAAAGCAGTGAGAAAAAGCCCTGTGAATTTTAGCATTATTATATTACAAAAAAATAGCCTGTCTGGGTCGCAAAATGTATCAGTTACTGTGATTTCTGCACGCGCTCTATATCTCTCTCACAATTTTTTGGGGTTTTTTTATACAGCTAAATACACATTAGCCATGCAAGCGTTCATTCAATAAAAAATATGTTCATTTGCAACTGATATTACTAACAAATCTACGTTTTCCCTTTGAAATCAAAGTTTGCAACACATCAATACACCGTTGGATAGCTTGAAATCATTACTTACTTGCATATTAATCCTGAAATGTCATGAAATCATCTGCATCAAAGTAGATCAAAGTATGCAAAATTTTGGGTATATGGCAAGTTACAATCGGGCGTAGATGGCCAGGATCATAAAAGAATGTAGTTTTTACCTGGTGCATACGTCTTGTGTTTACATTTAATTCAAACAAAATAAATTAATATGTATGAATTGGATTTCTGTAAGTTTTTAGGTCGTCAACACCTTTGTTTGTCTATACACCTGCCCAGAGCTGAATCCTGTATTTAGTAATTCCCTGATCAGCCTATCGAACGCACCTTTAGACAGTCCTTTTCGCTCACCTTGGTCCATATAATTTTAGCATCATAATGGCAATGCAATGGTAGCATTCTTATAGGGGGGATTCAGAATTGTAACAATTGATGGGGCTGACCCCCGGGGGCCGAGGAGCGGGGTCAAAAGAGGTCAATTTTGGTTATTTCCATATAAATAATTTCTTCTCTGCAACTGAGTTATAGGAGAACACTCATAATGCAATGGTAGCATCCTTATATGGATGGGGTCTTCAAAATAGTACAAATGATGGGGCTGACCCCCTTGAGGCCTTAGGCGCGGCAGACAAAAAGGTTAATTAGTATGAGGCTTCTATTTTCATATGAATTACTAGACTGGCCACCAGTCTACATCTCTAGAATATTAAGAAAAATCATTAACATTTGGCTTGATTATTTTTGTCTCTACTATGTGCCTGATTCTAAGTAAAAGAAGTCTACTGAAAAACTCTTATCAGCAACTTAGGGTATGATGGCCAATCTAATGAATTACTTCCTCTCCGAAACTATGTAATCGATAGCATATTCGTATGGTATCTATAGCATCATTATATGGTCGGGATTCAAAATTAAACAAATCATGGCTCAATTTGTCTTCGTGCTTTTGAATCACTAATTACTAATTAAAAAAAAAAATTTCATGTTGTACAGAATTACTCTAAACAAAAAATACAAAACCAAGTGACCGATGCAGGCCCTCATGAGCCTCTTGTTTCCATGATCATTTGATCAGTCACTCGATCTCCAAAAACCATGCTTTAGTTCATATATTTCACTAAAAGATTCAAAGAGATGTTGGTGGCTTTAATCAATTAATGTAACACAAATAACTAAGTTTTGTTGCAATAAGAAGGTTTTTAAAAGGCGCATTTCTTTATATTTTGAAATCACGGTACTCGGTCTGTAGGTATTCAGTCAACTATACAAATTAGCGGTGAAAAGAAATTGCATCTAGTCAAAAAATATATTAAAATTAAACAACAACTTATATTGTTACTATATAACTAAAGTTTATTAATGTCGATTTTTAAACGCTTTCTGTGCGTTACTTTTGACAAAATCCTTAAAAACAACCTCTAAAAAATCCAGGTAAAATGTTGCGACCCACTGCTTACCTATTTCAAATTATAAATTTAACTTCAATTTATTAACAATTAAAGTCAGTTGGATTATCGTCCCAGTGTATCTTGGTTGTTCTCAATGTGTTTATCAATAAAAATACGGTCCAATTACTTGGTAAAAATGCTAGTGAAAATTGGTATGTGTACCTATAGCTGCATTGTGATTTTAATAGTTTATATATATTGTCAGAAAACGCCTCCAAATCAATCTTTTGTGTCCTAAAATTAAATCAATCAAATTTTGGCAAAATATTACATTCAACTTGCCAGCGAGAATGTGTTTGTAAAAATATTACACATATCATGGTTAATCTGCCAAATAATTCCAATCCATGTCAAGTTCAGTAATTATATATAATTAGCTACTTTATATTCATAGCTGAAAAAATCCATATTGCATTTGAATATAGCAAGCCAATTTAACATTTATTAAGAGCAAGGTCTATCTCGTATTTAATCTGATATATAAGATATCTTATATAAAGGAACGAGATTTTCAACAAAGGCCAAGAAATGAACACAATTCACTGAAGTATGCTGATACAGTTAATTCTTTTAATAATCTTGTAATAAATATATAATTAATATAAATTTAGTTATATATTAAATTACTAACTTGCTAATTAACATAAAACACCCAACCGTCTATAAAGGCAACCTGTCTATAGTGACCGTTTATCTGTCTCCCCTTCAAAATCGTTATAGACTAGTTTGACTGTAAATGCCAATCAAATTTAACCTGAGAAGACATCAAAATTCCAATATTGAAAACTATTTACAAACCTGTGTTCCTTAATTTTTCCTTACTACCAATACATAATGGCTATTTTCTATTCACAGATAACAGTCCGTGTAAAGGTGCTGAAATCCTTCTCTGCACCATCGGAAGAAAACTATATATGGCAAACGGTTCTGAAACAAACTTTTCAAGTAGCAGAGACAATACGGAGATATTAAGCTCAATGCATGGGGCGACCATGTTGATGATCTTTGTATCAACAAATCCTACAAGATTTCAAGATGCTCTACTCGAATGTATGAAGACGTATATTTAACGACAACTCCACAAACCGACATATCGTCAATTACAGAAGTTGAAGCCATTGAAAGTGCTCAAACCAAATCAAAGGCACTCTCTAATGAAGGAACATTTCACAGGTGTCAATTACTAAGGCTTGTAAATGCTTAAGTTGTAGAGCATTAATTCAGAAGAGTGCTATTGGAAAAAGTTTTCACAACCTGCACATCTTGTCGCATGAAGATGCTTTCCAGCAAATTAACATCGTCGTTTAACATGCAAACTAAATCCTGACTGACATGATGAACACAACACTGAAGCTGACATGTTTCAGCAAATGCTTACAGACTTTCTAAATCATCATGAAAAGTCTCTAACAACAGATGAAGAGGTTGCATGATGCTGAAAACTTCCTTCTTCTCCATGCCCTCTATTAAAATCTACCACCAATACCAAATAGTAATGGATATGGAAGTTCCATAAGCTGAACATCCTCATTTGTGAAAGAAATTAGCTTATAAGGCTATTACCATAGTTTATTATTTTCAACATTCCATAATTTTTAATATAATGTTAATTTCTTGCTTTAGTTCAAAACTTCATAAACATTTTACCCATTGGTTTGACAAGCACAAATTGTGTTCAGTATATCAACATATTTGGGTCATTCATACACAAATTGCTATATTGTCCCCCTGCAATCCAATGTAAAAAGTGACACCGCTAGAATAATGATGTTTAATAACAGCAAATCATAGTCTTCTTCAATAATATATCAACACATATGTATTTATGTTGCAATTTTTTCTTTTTCCAGCAATTTTAACACCTAAAAATAACAAATTTCTATTGTCCTCCGTATTGCTAATTATTTTTTTAGCTTTTAAAAAACATTTATATGACAAAATACAAATAGCTAACACATTTGAATAAAATGCAGTGATGTAGAGTTATTAATATAATATAAAAATATTGACAACAATTTTTTCCCTATATATTTTTTTTTCTGCATTTATAAATATCTGGTCCACAATATTTGCAGTCATCATTCCTATTATATTTACTGTACTTTAATTGTTCATAACACAAAAATTCCCCTCTCTTAGAACTGATATAATGCTACTACTGAGTACTGTATGCACTCCTTCTCTAGAAAATGACTTTTGTTAAGATGTAGGTGAAACTGTTTTGAAAAAGAATTTTGATTTCATAAAGGAGATAAGGAAAAAAATCACTTTAACATGTCAGTCCTGTTTACCATGGATATGTCATAAGTATATGTACCTAACCTATGAAAGTACCATTATCATTTTTCAGACTCGGTTGAATTCAAGGAATAATAGAACAATAAATATTAATATGACATGTGAAGGTTATATTTCAATGGGGGGAAAGGGGGGGATAACAATTTCATTCTTTCTTGTTATTGTCATCCCTGTTACTATAATGAAAACATAACCACAAATAGCATGATAATTATAAACATTTAAAAATTCCATAACTTTTTTAATTTTAAACTCTTGTTGACCATTGTTACTGTATTGACTTTTAAAGTCTTTATTTCAATTTTAAAATACATACCAAATGTGAAAGTAGTTGTTTAGCTCAACTTTTCATCCATGTCCCACAGCAATACGAGAAGTTGATATTAAAATGATTTTTTTCTATAAAATAAAATTTTCATTGGTCTAGTTTGATGTTTTTCATTAGTCTAGTTTGATGTCATGTGCAAAATAATAAACATTAATTGATGTAAGTAATAATCATAAACCAAATGATAGCAACAAAAATACTTGAACAACAGCTGTATGACTGCAAATATTCACTTTGAAACCAGGTGCCAGGAATGGAAATTTGGTGACAGGAATGACAAATAACAACAAAAATAGTCCTAACTCATGTAAAAGAAAATAAAAGTTGTATATTCATGATTGTACCTTATTCAACAATTTTCGCGCTTTAACTTGGACTCGTATGAAAAAAAATTGTAACCTATGAAATGAAGGAATATAGTGATCAAAATTACTATAAGAACTTGGAAATAGTTATGTATATAAAAATGACTGTACTGTATTCTCCTCCTGCCTTATCTTGGTTGCATTTAAATGCATATTTCAAAGAATGATATAATTTTTTATCTAAGTCAAATTACAGTCTAAGACATAAATTAATTTAGATGCATCCATTGTTGATGTGTTCATTTTTCCTATAAATACAGAGAAATTTATGTTTTTTTTTTTATTTTTCTATTTTTTTTATTTTTTTTTTTATTTTCTTTTCTCCCTTTTTTTTAAAGGATTTACCTCTATTTCCCCTATTGGGCCCCGCCCCTCCTGCCCCCGGGGGGTCAGAGCCAAAATTTATACAAGTTCTGTTCCCCCTCCCCCAAGGATGCTTGTGGCCAAATTTGGTTACAATCCATGCAGAACTCTATGACTAGTAGCGATTTAAAGGAAATGTTGACGGACGGACGGACGACGGACGACGGACGACGGACGCCGCGCCATGACATAAGCTCACCGGCCCTTCGGGCCAGGTGAGCTAAAAATCAATTGATATTCGCAAACACAAATAACTTTTGCCGAATAAAAAAGGTAACATGTCATAACTCAGGCAGAAATGCATATGCATTATGGAAAATCGTTATGGGAAATCTGCAAGTTACGCGCTTGAAAAGCTGTTATATAGGCTAGGTGTGCGGCGATCTCTCCGATAGACCTAAACTTCACAGAACTTTATTGACACTGCGTCCGAACTGATCGAAGGGAAGTAACTCTTGTAGCCCACATTACCGATCACGTGACATTCGTTTTCGCGCGTATTCCCGCACTGCAGAGCTGATTTTCATCATGGCACACAATAGCAGTTCACGAGCTGAAAACCAAGATTCTGGCCAAAATGTCGTAGGATATCTACATAATGTCACCCCAGTAAAGCGTTCGGCTAAAAACAACTTGTATTTTAACGCCTACCTACAGTGCCATGACACTACAAGACGCGTAGTATCATTTGACGCTGAAAAACAGGACATGATGTGCAAAGCAGCAAAAGCTACCAGCCCTGTTAAGCTCACGAATGTCTCTATTGTGCCTTCTAAGTCAACGGATGAAAATGACATCCAGATGAATAAAAGACCCAGACTAGAAATCTTAACAGAGCCGCCATTCAAAAAAAGGAAAACAGAAACTCCGGGAACGTCAGACACCGAGAAAAAAGTCGAGGATATTGTCCATCCATTGGAAATGGTAAGTAATCCAACAATATTACCGACCCGTAAAATAATTATCTCCTCAAATGTTATTTAACTGTTACAATGATAGATTCCTCAATCTACTACTCCAGCTACTTACATATTACTACAAAGGCCTTCACAAAGTCGACTCGTCCATGTCCATATGGACCAAGCTAAATATTATGTAACCTAAAAGATGCAGACAAGTGGACCTCGATCACGACTCTCTGATCAAGACTTGTCCCATAACAAATTATCAAATTACAGTTACAATAAGTTGTTTCTGCTTCGGTTTACTCTTATTCTATTTATCGGTTAATTCCTTACACGACCATAGCTACTAATAGGGAGACGTTAATAATAATCAAACAAACAAGCTATTAATTCCATTTACCAAACCGTAAATTCGATCCATTTCTTTATGATTAGCACTAAATCACTTACAAAAAACAATTCAGACTTATTTCATATGCATAAATATTGACTAAGCACACGCATACAAAATTGTAAGTTACATTTACGAGAACACACAACCGCCAAACAATATGAACAATATTCAAATGGGTCAGAGATGTCTACGGCATATTTAAAGACCTCGACGACAGGTAACAGGTAATTTACGTGTAGCTCTCGATCATGACTGAAAACACCCTAGTCAATTTTACTCCGTCGTGCGTATTTATATAACATGTTACAATATCTTAATCTTATCGACTGTTTTAGACTTGCTATATCAACGTAATTGGCTTCAGAAAAGCGCCCTCAGAAAAGTACATGAACTATTCTGCAAATAAATAATCATATTTGTTATATTAAATTTCATCTTTCATAATTTTTCCCAATTCCTGGTATTGTCGCACAGTTTCCCAAATTCAAAGCCACAAACCCCATTCACAAAGCAGTGAGAAAAAGCCCTGTGAATTTTAGCATTATTATATTACAAAAAAATAGCCTGTACTGGGTCGCAAAATGTATCAGTTACTGTGATTTCTGCACGCGCTCTATATCTCTCTCACAATTTTTTGGGTTTTTTTTAACAGCTAAATCACATTAGCCATGCAAGCGTTCATTCAATAAAAATATGTTCATTTGCAACTGATATTACTAACAAATCTACGTTTTCCCTTTGAAATCAAAGTTTGCAACACTCAATCACACCGTTGGATAGCTTGAAATCATTACTTACTTGCATATTAATCCTGAAATGTCATGAAATCATCTGCATCAAAGTAGATCAAAGTATGCAAAATTTTGGGTATATGGCAAGTTACAATCGGGCGTAGATGGCCAGGATCATAAAAAGAATGTAGTTTTTACCTGGTGCATACGTCTTGTGTTTACATTTATTCAAACAAAATAAATTAATATGTATGAATTGGATTTCTGTAAGTTTTAGGTCGTCAACACCTTTGTTTGTCTATACACCTGCCCAGAGCTGAATCCTGTATTTAGTAATTCCCTGATCACCTATCGAACGCACCTTTAGACAGTCCTTTTCGCTCACCTTGGTCCATATAATTTTAGCACTCATAATGGCAATGCAATGGTAGCATTCTTATAGGGTGAGGATTCAGAATTGTACAAATGATGGGGCTGACCCCCGGGGGCCGAAGGAGCGGGGTCAAAAGAGGTCAATTTGGTTATTTCCATATAAATAATTTCTTCTCTGCAACTGAGTTATAGGAGAACACTCATAATGCAATGGTAGCATCCTTATAGGATGGGGTTTCAAAATAGTACAAATGATGGGGCTGACCCCCTTGGAGCCTTAGGCGCGGAGCCAAAAAGGTTAATTAGTATAGGCTTCTATTTTCATATGAATTACTAGACTGGCCACCAGTCTACATCTCTAGAATATTAAGAAAATCATTAACATTTGGCTTGATTATTTTTGTCTCTACTATGTGCCTGATTCTAAGTAAAGAAGTCTACTGAAAAACTCTTATCAGCAACTTAGGGTATGATGGCCAATCTAATGAATTACTTCCTCTCCGAAACTATGTAATCGATAGCATATTCGTATGGTATCTATAGCATCATTATATGGTCGGGATTCAAAATTAAACAAATCATGGGCTCAATTTGTCTTCGTGATTTTTGAATCACTAATTACTAATTTAAAAAAAAAAATTACATGTTGTACAGAATTACTCTAAACAAAAAATACAAAACCAAGTGACCGATGCAGGCCCTCTGAGCCTCTTGTTTCCATGATCATTTGATCAGTCACTCGATCCCAAAATAACCATGCTTTATGTTCATATTATTTCACTAAAAGATATCAAATAGATGTTGGTGGCTTTAATCAAATTAATGTAACACAAACTAAGTTTTGGTGCAATAAGAAGGTTTTTAAAGGCGCATTTCCTTTATATTTTGAAATCACGGTACTGGTCCTGTAGGTATCGTCAACTATACAAATTAGCGGTGAAAAGAAATTGCATCTAGTCAAAAAATATATTAAAATTAAACAACAACTTATATTGTTACTATAAACTAAAGTTATTAATGTCGATTTTTAACGCTTTCTGTGCGTTACTTTTGACAAAATCCTTAAAAACAACCTCTAAAAAATCCAGGTAAAATGTTGCGACCCACTGCTTACCTATTTCAAATTATAAATTTAACTTCAATTTATTAACAATTAAAGTCAGTTGGATTATCGTCCAGTGTATCTTGGTGTTCTCAATGTGTTTATCAATAAAATACGGTCCAATTACTTGGTAAAAATGCTAGTGAAAATTGGTATGTGTACCTATAGCTGCATTGTGATTTTAATAGTTTATATATATTGTCAGAAAACGCCTCCAAATCAATCTTTTGTGTCCTAAAATTAATCAGTCAAAATTTGGCAAAATATTACATTCAACTTGCCAGCGAGAATGTGTTGTAAAAATATTACACATATACATGGTTAATCTTGCACAAATAATTCCAATCCATGTCAAGTCAGTAATTATATATAATTAGCTACTTTATATTCATAGCTGAAAAAATTCCAATTGCATTTGAATATAGCAAGCCAATTTAACATTTATTTAAGGAGCAAGGTCTATCTCGTATTTAATCTGATTATATAAGATATCTTATAAAGGAACGAGATTTCAACAAAGGCCAAGAAATGAACACAATTCACTGAAGTATGCTGATACAGTTAATTCTTTTATAATGCATGGTAATAAATATATAAATTAATATAATTTAGTTATATATTAAATTACTAACTTGCTAATTAACATAAAACACCCAACCTGTCTATAAAGGCAACCTGTCTATAGTGACCGTTTATCTGTCTCCCCTTCAGAAATCGTTATAGACTAGTTTGACTGTAATGCCAATCAAATTTAACCTGAGAAGACATCAAAATTCCAATATTGAAACTATTTACAAAACATGTGTTTCCTTAAGTTTCCTTAACTACCAATACATAATGGCTATTTTCTATTCACAGATAACAGTCCGTGTAAAGGTGCTGAAATCCTTCTCTGCACCATCGGAAGAAAACATATATGGCAAAACGGTTCTGAAACAAACTTTTCAAGTAGCAGACAATACCGGAGATATTAAGCTCAATGCATGGGGCGACCATGTTGATGATCTTTGTATCAACAAATCCTACAAGATTTCAAGATGCTCTACTCGAATGTATGAAGACGTATATTTAACGACAACTCCACAAACCGACATATCGTCAATTACAGAAGTAGAAGCCATTGAAAGTGCTCAAACCAAATCAAAGGCACTCTCTAATGAAGGAACCATTTCACAGGTGTCAATTACTAAGGCTGTAAAATGCTTAAGTTGTAGAGCATTAATTCAGAAGAGTGCTATTGGAAAAGTTTTCACAACCTGCACATCTTGTCGCATGAAGATGCTTTCCAGCAAATTAACATCGTCGTTTACATGCAAACTAAATCTGCTGACCGATGATAACACAACACTGAAGCTGACATGTTTCAGCAACATGCTTACAGACTTTCTAAATCATCATGAAAAGTCTCTAACAACAGATGAAGAGGTTGATGATGCTGAAAACTTCCTTCTTCTCCTGCCCTCTATTAAAATCTACCACCAAAACCAAATAGTAATGGATATGGAAGTTCCATAAGCTGAACATCCTCATTTGTGAAAGAAATTAGCTTATAAGGCTATTACCATAGTTTATTATTTTCAACATTCCATAATTTTTAATATTAATGTTAATTTCTTGCTTTAGTTCAAAACTTCATAAACATTTTACCCATTGGTTTGACAAGCACAAATGTGTTCAGTATACAACATATTTGGGTCATTCTACACAAATTGCTATATTGTCCCCTGCAATCCATGTAAAAAGTGACCCGCTAGAATAATGATGTTAATAACAGCAAATCATAGTCTTCTTCAATAATATATCAACACATATGTGATTTATGTTGCAATTTTTCTTTTTCCAGCAATTTTAACACCTAAAAATAACAAATTTCTATTGTCCTCCGTATTGCTAATTATTTTTTTAGCTTTTAAAAAACTATTTATATGACAAACTACAAATAGCTAACACATTTGAATAAAATGCAGTGATGTAGAGTTATTAATATAATATAAAAAATATTGACAACAATTTTTCCCTATATATTTTTTTTCTGCATTTATATATCTGTCCACAATATTGCAGTCATTCCTATTATATTTACTGTACTTTAATTGTTCATAACACAAAAATTCCCCTCTCTTAGAACTGATATATGCTACTACTGAGTACTGTATGCACTCCTTCTCTAGAAAATGACTTTTGTTAAGATGTAGGTGAAACTGTTTTGAAAAAAGAATTTTGATTTCATAAAGGGAGATAAGGAAAAAATCACTTTAACATGTCAGTCCTGTTACCATGGATATGTCATAAGTATATGTACCTAACCTATGAAATGTACCATTATCATTTTCAGACTCGGTTGAATTCAAGGAATATAACTAAATAATTTAATATGACATGTGAAGGTTATATTTCAATGGGGGGAAGGGGGGGATAACAATTCATTCTTTCTTGTTATTGTCATTCCTGTTACTATTGAAAACATAACACAAAATAGCAATGATAATTAACATTTAAAAATTCCATAACTTTTTTATTTTAAACTCTTGTTGACCATTGTACTGTATTGACTTTTAAAGTCTTTATTTCAAATTTAAAATACATACCAATGTGAAAGTAGTTGTTTAGCTCAACTTTTCATCCATGTCCACAGCAATAACGAGAAGTTGATATTAAAAATGATTTTTTCTATAAAATAAATTTTCATTGGTCTAGTTTGATGTTTTTCATTAGTCTAGTTTGATGTCATGTGCAAAATAATACTATTAAATTGATGTAAGTAATAATCATAACCAAATGATAGCAACAAAAATACTTGAACAACAGCTGTATGACTTGCAAAATATTCACTTTGAAACCAGGTGCCAGGAATGGAATTTGGTGACAGGAATGACAAATAACAACAAAAATAGTCCTAACTCATGTAAAGAAAATAAAAGTTGTATATTATGATTGTACCTTATTCAACAAATTTCCGCTTTATTGACTCGTATGAAAAAAATTGTACTATGTATAGATATATTTTGAATATGACCATCAAATTTGAAATAGTATAAAACAAGAATGACCTGTAACTTTGTCATTCCTGTTACTTGGTTCATTGTAAATTTCATATTAATGCATATAAATTTTTTTCTACAAATTACAGTGCTAGACATTTAACATTAAAGATGCTCCATTGCTGACAATTGGTATTTTTCCCTATCAAAAACAGAGGCAAAATATTTAGTTTTTTTTTTTTCAGTTACAAAACTTACTTTACACCATTACCACCATTGCAAAAGTTTGAGCTTTAAATTTTACTTCAAATTAAAAATATAAATCAAAGTACTGAAAGTACTAAATGGCTCGGTCTCGAGGATAGGAGGAATATATTTCTAAGGTCAATACTACTGTAGTTTTGTACAATAAGAAATAAATTTGGCTGGTGTTCCTTCCAGTCTGGACTTTTGAGGATTCCTTGGACACCAAGGTGTAAAATAAGAGACACATACTAAAATCTTGGTAGCCCATTCTAATATTTCCTATGATGTTATATGTCAAATGATTTTATAGCACCTTTAGCATTTTCCTTGTTAATTTGATGTTAATGAAAATATCCATTCTTAATGACTATTGTCATCAAGTTCCTGGGACCACAGTATCAGTTAACAAGTATTGTTTTGCAGCAGAGAAAGACAAGAGGCAAACTTTTCTATGTCAAAATGTCTTAAATATAGAATATGTCTGTCCTCTAGAAGACTTATTAATATCACCATGTGATTTTTGAATATATTGGTCAATTGGTCTACTTTTAACAAGTTTTGTAATTATTCTTTTGTAAAACAGCAAGTTGATTGATATACATTGTATCCAAACTTCAATTCAAACCGGATAACTTGTTAGCTCACCATAGACCATGAAATTGTTTGTACACTTTCTTAACTTCAGGATTGTTTTACAAAATTACAAATGAATTTTTCTACATTTTTTATTTTCAAATCCCCATACCTCTGATGAGTATAATAAAACTGTCATTACAAGTGAATCAAATATTTTCAGTTTAAGATGAACAGGAAGAGATACATTCCTTTATTTCTCATAAATAGCAAACACCGATTTAATTGTTTGCTGTGTTCAGCAGGTTTTTTCCCTTTCTTAAAAAACGCTACCATTAACATTATTTTCTGTACCTAGATATGTAAACAATTCTTATAAACCTAATTCTGTATTCCATAACATCAACTGGTGTTGTTGTACCGATTTACGTCTTGAGAATATCACAATTTTTTTTTCTGATATTAAGTTATAATTTCCATGTTATGCAATATTGTTAAAATTCACGTAACATTTGTTGGAGACCATTAGATATTTCTGATATCATAACAGTGTTATTGGCAAATAATATGATAAAAAGTTTGGGATATATTCCAATATCATATACCGTAAAAACTGGTATAATTTGCGCAGGTACTTTTTAGGGGTGAAAATGCTTAAAAAATCTACTATCAGTATATTTAGCGCATCAAAAAAATGGGGAAAAACAATGTCCAGGGAGTCCCAAAAGCGATGTATGAAGGTGACAATTTCAATGCAAAATATTCCCCATAAATGCTTGACAACTTGCACAAAAAAAGTTGTATTTAGAAGAAAAAACATATGAAAACTGCATTGTGTTTGTTTTCTTTTATTGGCCACCGTAACCTGAAACTGAAATATCTAGCAGATGTCCAAAACATCGGCGGTCTTGTCCGCCGTACTCCGTGCACATGTCAATGTTTTAAGATATTACACATGAATAGTAATCAGGAATATTTGAAAAGAATAGAATATATTTACTTAAATTGGCACAATAAGTAATTAGTGCGTTTGAGATCATTAACAATCAACAGCAATCTGCTAGCGGATACGTAGTTTAGCTTGCACAATCACAGTGTGCATAATTTGTCAAGATTTGTAAGACAAAATATTTTTTTTCCACCAAGTAAGATTCTAAGTCATAAAGGTAGATTGAAAATAGGAATGGAGATAAAATAACCAGATAAATATTTGTAGCGGGATCAGACTGGGTTGATTATCGGTGATCAGGTAGCTCAGTCGGAAGAGCTACATTTTCTTCTCTCCTGTTACAGAATTGGCACCCAACTAAATAACCAACGGCTGTGCTGTTTGAAAGGGTCTCGTATGTATTCAAAAAAGGAGGGAGGAGTGTAGCGGGACTGGACTGGGTCGATTATCGATGACCAGGTAGTTCAGTCGGTAGAGCACTCAGCTAGTGTTCGGAGAGTCCCGGGATCGAATCCCGGTCTTGCCGCTACATTTTCTCCTCTCCTGTTACATATGGTACCATACTGTGCATGTAGATATTCAAGGTAAATCAACAATGTTCGCTGATCTTGCAGAATTGCCTTACAGTG
>SAYR01036912.1:150742-161322 GCA_004382745.1 Argopecten irradians irradians | reverse complement strand
ACTCCGGAAACCATTCGTACGGACCGACGGAACCCATTTGTATATCCCCCGCCAACTTTGTTGGGCGGGGGATAATTAAGATTATACAGCAAATTTTCACTATAAGTATCGAAATAACCTTAAATTACTCATAACTGTCGATTACTAAATAAATTGTTAATTGTTGATTAATTAACGTCCTATTAACAGCTATGGTCATGTAAGGACGGACTCCCGTGTATGCGGTGTGTTGCGTGTATGTTGTGCGAGGTGCGTATTTTGGGAGAATATAAGATATTAAGATTATTGTAACATTATAAGTAATCGAAATAGCCTTAAATTACTGATAACTGTTAATTACTAGATGACAGTTAAAATGTAATTAATCACAATCAATCACAATTACCGCATGCTTTGGATGTTGCATCGAAAGATGTAGAAATTCGGCTTAACACTTATGAACAATATTGTTAGTGGTTTTTTTTCCAATTTTGGTAACAATATTTTTTTTTGGATCGAAACAGAATTCAAGATGCTCACCACATTCAACATCTTGAAAACATATTTTGAAGTTGTTCCATTATAGTAGCATGTGTACTAAGGGTATATGTCTTGCTGTCAGTAAAAATACCATGGTCTCAGTCACTAGCCAATGAATTCTCAGTACAAAAGGAAACAAGACATCGTGGTCATAACTTAACACTTCAATAATACCTTTTACAATCATAAAAGAATCCAATGAGTGCCTTGTGTTTGGGCCTTGCCTTAAAATTAAAAACTTTCCGTGACCGCTCTTTGACAGGTGGTCATAATGGAGGTGAAGCTTCGCCATTGTTTATTTACACAACTCTCGAAGATGTCAGCCAATGGGGATATTTTCTAAACAACAGATCATCCGAATGCATGATCTATCATGAATAAGAAGCTACCGTGAAACGTTAGATACTATTTCTAGGCAGATATATGAAGATAAACTGACTTTGATAGGAAATCAAGATCCCTACAGTCTTGCAAATGAAAGATGGTCTCTCAGTGTTGACAAGTGATGGACATTATATACCCGGTCTTACGTTTTGAAATAACAACGAGAGCATACACGCACGAAGAAATGAAATCCTAAAAAGGATTGACAGCGTACAACCAGTCTGAACGGATGTGTGCGAGAAAGTTTTTGTCACATAATACCGACAACGGGCGAAGCAGTTGTCCCAATTCCTTCATGCTGAGGGCTAAGCAGGAGCAGAAACTGCCATTTATATCAACTTAAGAAGTTGACTTAAAAAAATAAAATAAAACCAGTTTTTAGCACATAAAACAACTGTACATAGATTATGAAGGAAACATTTTTAATTAAATTATTAAATTTCATCAAAGTAACATTTGCACACTAAGTCCACAAAATAGGTGACTAGACTTATAAGAAATATATGAAGCATAGCAAAGAAGCTTATAATATATTTAAACTTTACCTTTATTGCAAATTGCTATGTGACCGGGTGGGGTGTGTTGCTTGGTGTCTTCGGCGGCATGCTTCAGTGATATAGCACTATAAAAAGGGCAACAGTTCCACTATACAAGAAGACACAACACGAACATACCGCAGTCTCCCAGTACACTCACCTCGCACAACATACACGCAACACACCGCATACATGGGAGGCCGTCCTTACATGACCATAGCTGTTAATAGGACGTTAATAAATCAAACAAACAGCATTCTAAGATGTGTTTGAATTTTCTTCATTTATATAAGGAAACGTATCATATTTTCATTAATTGTATTCCATCACGTATTTCCCTAACTACGAGTTACCTTCACATAGTCGGATGTTTGCGGCGTGTCATCAAAACAATTACCAGCGAACACTTGGTTTGCAGCGTTTTCAATTGACATTTGCAGTAACAAAATCCATGGATGGAAAATAGCTGCACAAAAGGCCGTCCTTACATGATCATAGCTGTTGATAGACGTTAATAAATCAAACAAACAATCAAAAGTACTGAAAGTACTAAATTGCTCGCGGTCTCGATGATAGGAGTAATATATTTCTAAGGTCAATACTACTGTAGTTTGTACAATAAGGAAATTAAATTTGGCTGGTGTCCTTCCAGTTTGACTTTTGAGGATTCCTTGGACACCCAAGGTGTAAAATAAAGACACATATTAAAATCTTGAAAGCCCATTCTAATATATCCTATGATGTTATATGTCAAAATAATTGTAATAACACCTTTAGCATTTTCCTTGTTAATTTGATTTAATGAAAATATCCATTCTTAATGACAATTGTCATCAAAGTCCGTGACCACAGATCAGTTAACAAAATTGTTTTGGCACAGTACAAGACTAATGGGGCATTACTTTATTCTATAGCCAATCAATGTCTTAAATATAAACTATGTCGTCCTCTAGTAAGACTTATCCAATAATCACCATGTTGATTTTTGTAATACACATTGGTTCTACTTTAACAAGTTTTGTAATTATTCATTTAGTACAAAACAGAAATTGATTGAATTTACATTATATATCCTAACTTCAATATCAACCGGATAACTCTTAGCTCAGACACCATAGACCATAGACAATTGTTTAGTACCACTTTCTTAACTTTCAGGATCGTTTTAAAAATTACAAATGAATTTCCTTCTACAACATTTTTTTATTTCAAATCCCCATACTTCTGAGAGTATAATAAAACTGTATTAACAAGTGACCATCACAAATATTATTCAGTTTAAGGATGAACCTAGGAGCAGATACATTCTATTTCTTATAAACAGCAAACACCGATTTAATTGTTTGATTCAGCAGCGTTTTTCCCTTTCTTTAAACAACGCTACACATTAACATTATTCTGTACCGAGATCCATGTAAACAAATTCTAAAATATAAAGTCTAATTCTCTGTATTCCTTAACATCATACTGTGTGTGTTGTTGTCACGATTCGTGCTGAGAATAGATTCACAATTTTTACCTCTTTCTGATTATTAAAAGTTTCTTAATTCTCCAGTAATGCAATACTGTTAAAATTCATTGTTAACACTTGTCTGAAAGACCATCACGCATATTTCTGACTAATCAATAACAGTGTTATTGGCAAATAATATGATAAAAAGTTTGGGATACATTCCAATATCATATACCGTAAAAACAGGTATAATTTTGCGCAGGTAATTTTTAGGGTTGAAAATGCTTAAAAAATCTACTATCAGTATATTTTGCGCATCAAAAAAATGGGGAAAACAATGTCCAGGGAGTCCCAAATCCGATGTATGAAGGTGACAATTTCAATGCAAAATATTCCCGATAAATGCTTGACAACTTGCACAAAAAGTGTTGTATTTAGACGAAATAACATATGAAAACCGCATTGTGTTTGTTTTCTTTTATTGGCCACCATAACCTGAAACTGAAATATCTAGCAGATGTCCAAAACATCGGCGGTCTGGTCCGCCGTACTCCGTGCACATGTCAATGTTTTGAGATATTACACATGAATAGTAATCAGGAATATTTGAAAAGAGTAGAATATATTTACTTAAATTGGCACAATAAGTAATTAGTGTGTTTGAGATCATTAACAGTCAACAGCAATCAGCTAGCGGATACGTAGTTTAGCTTGCAACAATCACAGTGTGCATAATTTGTCAAGATTTGTAAGACAAAATATTCTTTTCCACCAGGTAAGATTCTAAGTCATAAAGGTAGATTGAAAATAAGGAAGGGAGTTAAAATAACCAGATAAATATTTGTAGCGGGATCAGACTGGTTTGATTATCCGTGATCAGGTAGCTACATTTTCTTCTCTCCTGTTACAGAATTGGCACCCAACTAAATAACCAACGGTTTTGGTGTTTGAAAGGGTCTCGTATGTATTCAAAAAAGGAGGGAGGAGTGTAGCGGGACTGGACTGGGTCGATTATCGATGACCAGGTAGTTCAATCGGTAGAGCACTCAGCTAGTGTTCAGAGAGTCCCGGGATCAAATCCCGGTCTTGCCGCTACATTTTCTCCTCTCCTGTTACATATGGTACCATACTGTGCATGTAGATATTCAAGGTAAATCAACAATATTCGCTGATCTTACAGAATTGCCTTACAGTGTTATAATGAATGCAGTAAATGTATGTCTCATTGGTGTGATTGATTTAAAGGCAGTTCATGTGGTGACCGAATAAAAAGGTAAAATCAATACTTTCAGAGTGATCAGGGAACATTGATAGTCAAGGCGGGGAAAACATAAGACGACATGTGTTATACAAATAATGTTTAATTGATTTTCATTAAATTGTCTCGAAGATGATGATTAGTGTTATGAACGATAAGCTTAACATGTTTTTGACAAAAAATATAAACAGCTAATGTCATCATGTGTTTTAAATTTAAATAATCTTTTATTTATTCATTTCATTTCAAGCATGTACATGTCATAGAATATAAACAAATATCAGGTATATGCTTAAATCATATTACAGTTAAATTCACAATAATTTGTTTGTTCGTTTGTTTGATTAATTAACGTCCTATTAACAGCTATGGTCATGGAATTTGAAGATGGTGATAGTAATTATTTTCGGATTGAAAATCATTACAATATCAAGCTTCCACAGTTGAAAATTACTTCTTTTTGTTCACACAATTCTTCTCCTGGACTGTTTCCAGTCGAAATGATACATGCATGTTCATGCTGACATTCTGTAAAACATAAGGAAACAATAAATGTATTAACAGAATAATTACTGAAAAGGCTAATATCATATAATTAAACATTTTAATCATAAATAGCAATACCAGCATAGAGGAAATATTATTGAAGTTTAATTCCCGCTGTTCTTCAGTCCTCCTGTTCTTACATGTAAGAGTTTTGTCCTTCATAAATTGATTGTAATATACAGTCTATAGCAGTTGTTATATAATGTGCAGAAGAAGTATAAATACACACGTATGCATGGGTACAGTGGTAAATTAATAAGCTATACAGAAAATGATGGTGCTGATCATGAAAAGCGTAAAGTCTATTTTGTTGAGTAAAAAGTTAAAAAAAAACTAACATTGTTCACACCCTAAGATGTACCGGTAATCGCACTAAAACTAGTGATCATGTGGGTTTTTGTGCGATTGCATTTGAAAGACTGTGCCAGGTGGTAGAGATTAGTTCCGCTCGAGTGATCACACAATGCAAGTGAGAGTCGGGAATATGTTTATGCAAGTTTTAATTGCCAATCTCTGATGCTTGTTGGTAAAATATAACTCGGGATAATTGCTAAACAATTAACAGTTTTCTCTATATTTGTTACAGATTGAAACAGTTTTTTAAGTGTCGTTTTACGGAAGAATTATGAAGAAGAAATCGGCATTTTTGTCGATCTAGTAGTCCAAAAAATATCACTTCGAGTCATATGAACATTCCATATATGATTTATGTCATTCGGCCAAAAATTTACTTCGTATTACCTAGTTTAATGAATATGCTGTATGTATATGATCAGAACGTCAAGCTCCTGTGGTGAAAATAACTAAAATGTTTTAAAAGTATGGTTTAGTGGTAATCTCTGAACGTGCTTTAGTATATAGATATAATCTGATATTTATACATGTGCTTATAAAACTATCGATAAAAATGGATGTGGTAAATATCCATACCTTATCAACTGCCGTTAGTTTTAAAATTACGCCACCTTGGACATTTACAAAACGTTCACCGTCTGCCACGTGCTATTTTATCAGTAGTCCAAGTTTGTCCAAAATTTTGTTAGAGTTGTCTTTCTTCCATTGTGGATTTACACGTACATTAAGGACCGAGACCACAATTAACTCTGCTATATGTTTCATTGTAACGTTAAAATTCATAATAAATTCCCAAAATTTCGTTGACAAGTTTCCATCTAACCTGGTCAAGGTCAATATCCGAGGAACAAATTCTGAAAGTTTCAACCTAGCATGACCAGCATTTTCTCAAGATATCTGTCATCAAGTGTCACCATGTGCCAATTATATACATCCGGGTCATGGGTTGGGGTCAAAACAGGACTTTTTACACAGGATCCTGGAGCAATAAAAACATAAGAAAATTCAGTATTTTACACTATAACAGTTAATTTGACATACAGTCAAACCTCGATGTATCGAAGTTCAAGGGACCGTCAGAGAAACTTCGAAACATTGAGACTTCGAATTATTCGTGGTTGAAATTAGACCGATGTTTTTTTTACCATGACCAACTGTGGTAGTTGTGTACATGTCGTCTCCGTTCCGTAAACTTTATAATCATTTTACCACAATCAAAATAAAATAAAAACGAAGTATGCAATTAATCACATATATTGCTATCGTTAGCAATACATACGTATATTATAAACAAGACTTACGTGTACTAGGCCTAACCCATGTACAAGTGTTTGTTTGGTGACTATTTAAGCGATGGTTAATATTACGGAATGAATATAAAAACGAAAACACGTTGTAAAAACGAAACTAAAAAGGAGGAACCGAAAGCGCCACAACACCTAAAAAATACTTCGATTTAGAATGATCGATTTGCTCCAATATGTATGCCAAAGTTGTGCAATGTAACAGTTTTGAGTATGAGTTACTAATAATGTGGCTCGCTTTTTACCGTTCCGTAAATTCTACAAACCGCTACCAATGGCGGCGGCGAACATCAAAAACGACTAACCGTATCTTTGCCGTACTAATGATTTAATAACGCAGCTTGTAAAAACAAAGCACCGGGTATCGGCCTGATTAGTGATATTAATCATATTGATGATATCAAGCTAGCAACACAAGCTGTCATAATCCCTAATGTCCCGCGAAGGGCCGTCGCGAGACAGCTAGGTGTGACAGCATGCCGCGGGGTATGGGCGAACATCTGATCTGTACAGGTAATTTTTTATTCGAATCTATAACAAATGTTCCATGAAAAAAGTTCGATACATCGAGAATTTCGATTCATAAAACTTCGATTCATACATAGGTTAGTTAGTAATGTTATATAGTGAAGAAATTCGGGACCAGACATAAAGTTCGATACAGCGAGAAATTTGATTCATCGAAGTTCGAATCATCGAGGTTTGACTGTATACACTACACATCTACATTAAATTTGTTGGAAAATACCAAGTTCACAGGGGCATGCTGCATGTTTTCATAAAATACATACATTTCTGAAGGGACTTCATTCGTGGGTACTGAAACCGGAAGTATGTAATTGTGGTCTCAGTCCTATTATAGGACACTAAATTTTTGAAAAATATAAAATAGGTATTTTCAAAAACTAGAAGCTATTTGCAACAACTCTGGGAAAACAGAATTACTCTAAGACAAATAGAACATGAGTTAGAGAGACTTTAATTACCCCCCCCCCCCCTTTACACTGAGAATCCTTGCCCAATTTTACACACATTTATATTACATATTTCACTTAACACGTGTTAGGAAAAATGAAACAGATTTTTCAATAATTGACATATTTCAGTTCTGTAAACTGAAATCAAATCTGCAATAATTTCTGCATATAATGTTTACAGACTGGTTTTTCATATTAAGTTTTAACTTTAATTTAAAGCAAATTTAAATCAATTTTTTGAAAAATTTCCCAAAGTTTTTAATTTAAATGAAGCACTAATAATTCTCAGATGAGACAAGAAATTATCTATAGACAACAGTAAAGACTTCCATTGACCAATCACAGCAAATGACCACCCATGGCCTCACTAACAGACACTTGTATACAGACAGCACTTAACCCTATGTGCCAAAGGCAGGGGGGTGCCCTGTAGGGCTTTTATCTTAAATGACAAGGCTCTCACAGCTTCTGAAACACAACTGATGATTGTTCTGATACAGACAATGATTGTGTATATCACAATACTTACACATCACCTAAATTCATTGTCCTGAGAACTTCTGACTAGTACAGACTGACCACTGCTACTTGCAACAGTAAAAGCCAACATGAAAGGAGAAAGATTGAGAAGACAAACTTGTTTCAAGTCTGGTAATGTACCAACAAATAAGGGACAGACATCAGGGAAAGAATCCAACACACTTGTACCAAGGGAAACGACACCAGTGCTTACCAGAAGACTGACTACCAAGGAAATGGAGCTGGTAACCAAGCCTAGTTCAGACGGCCTATCCTTGGTATCTGCTGACTCTGAAGACCGACCCTGTCCAACAAGGATCCTGCTTCCTGCATGCAGTCCACCAAAAGAGCCAGACTCAGAAATTCCTGAAATAGAAGGAAACCGAATTGTAGATGTTGTGCTAATGGTGGAGATGTGGAACAATGTAATAAGCCTCCATGCCTCACAGACAGACCAGAATTGCCAAGTACCAGACTTTAAACTGCACACTGAGCGTAGAAAATGTGAGAAGTGTCAATACAGGTCACCACTGTACAAGTTGTACAGGGAAGCGGACTCGAACAAGCGCGGACCAAAGCCAGCCTTAATCAACAAGTACCTGCCCTCAGCTTTGTGTGGCCAGGCTGTCAGCACCAAAGGAGCCCGACTGATTTTAGGGCACCTGAATATACCAGCAGGGGCCAAGAGTGGAATGCAGCGCCAAGCAAACCAAGTGTCCAGAGATATTACAGCCTTGAATAAAAAAGACATGTCAGAGAAGACCAAACTGGTGGTAGAAGCCAACAACCTGAGAGGAGACCAGTCACCGTTTGGTTTGGTTCTTTAATTAACGTCCTATTAACAGCTATGGTCATGTAAGGACGGCCTCCCATGTATGTGGTGTGTTGCGTGTATGTTGTGCGAGGTGCGTGTTTTGGGAGACTGCGGTATATTCATGTTGTGTCTTCTTGTATAGTGGAACTATTGCCCTTTTTATAGTGCTATATCACTGAAGCATGCCGCCGAAGACACCAAGCAACACACCCCACCCGGTCACATTATACTGACAACGGGCGAACCAGTCGTCCCACTCCCAGTTTGCTGAGCGCTAAACAGGAGCAGAAACTACCACTTTTATAGACTTTGGTGTGTCTCGGCCAGGGTACAGAACCCAGAGCCTTCCTCACAGGGGCGAACGCTCAACTCAAGGCCAAAAGTGAGGCGGTGCCAAGGGAGGCATTAGGAAAGATTAAGTCGGTTAGGAAGAAGAGAAAAGATAAGATCCTAAATTTAGTCGCCTTTTACGATCATGCAATAGGGGCAGCAGGTACAATTCTAACGCCCTACCTGCAGGGCCATTTTAACTGTAACTTACCCAGGGTTTTCTTGGTACCTAGGTGACCACCAGATGGCGCGTCATGGGCATTTCTAAGGACCTTCTGGTTTTTTACATATAGAAAAGGTATGTGTAGCCTCCATGAAATTCTTCTTATATTATGGGGGTTTCCATACCTGCAACATAAACAAAATAGAAAATTAGACATGAAACATTTATACCAGGTACAGAGCTATTGATTATAGGGTATCTTTGTTCTATAGGGGAACAAATTGCCCATGTACAGGTAAAAATACAATATTATTGCATTGACATGACATTATGAGGACTTTTCTTAACCTCTTATTTGTGGTCTTCCAGTAAAAATGGACAGGAATATATTTATATATATCATTCCCGGTTATAATTTTACCCATTTTACAGATAAACACCCAGGTAAAAAATGATTTACATGTAGATAATTAATTACATATAATAAGTTAACAGAAGGAAGGATATCCTAGTCATTGTGATTTATATACCCTGTAATTGAATAGAATGGTTTTGTTTTTACCATAAAAAATATCTATATATGCTATAAAATAATTATACATGAATCACATGTATTTGAATCCTCTTAATAAATTAATATGGGAAAATTTAAATATGTAATGTTTTGTAATGCAAACCTTTTAAAATAAAAATGGAAGATTATAACAAAATTGAGTTGTTAAAAAAATTAAAACAGAAGAGTGTATAAATTCATTTGTATTGTAATTTATAAAATTATTTCTAAATATCATACATACATAATACATAAAAAACATTTTTAATTACCCAATATACCTACATGTATCTATCTATGATTTTGTTTAATTTTTCATATAAAATAACATTTATTAACAAGTTCTCAAACTCATGATACAGTTGCATAACAAGATTTTCAGCAAGTATGTACTATTATGCATTAGCTGTGTATTGAGGGCTAAATGAAGTCTAATCAAATTAAATACATGCACATTATAAGGTTATATACATTTTACATACAAACAGTTCTGAACAAGCTCTTTTTTCACAATATGTAATGTACACTACATGGTACAATTAATAAAATCTTATAAAAACCAGATTACCATATCTTATAATTATGTTCTATTTGCTTTATTTCTAATGCTTCATTTGGAGAATGGATACTGGATAGATCTATAGTATAGGCCTAGTTTAATATGGACTGTTTAGGCATGTTATTTCAAATTTAATATATGCAAATGAGCAGGTGCTTGTTTCGTTTTGATAACATATTTTAAAAAAGTTTTGAAAATTGGTATTTACTGGGATTATAGATTGCAGAATATTCTGAAACAGGTATGTTCTATTTTAAATCAGTTTATATGAAGAAGTGTAGTGGATTATTTCCTCATATTTTTCAATTGTA
>SAYR01036912.1:135697-150717 GCA_004382745.1 Argopecten irradians irradians | reverse complement strand
ACACCAAACCGTCTTTCAATTTCACTGAAAAATACGGGAAATGACTCGCCAGATTAGGTAGTGTTTTGAATGGCGGTACTTTTTAAATAATCGTCGGTAAATATCAAAGACAGTCACACAGAATGATGAATGAATACCATACCTTTCCATCAAAGTGCATAAATTAAAATTTCAGCATATAAATCGAGAATCTCAAAGCAAAACGTCCCGTGTACCAAAAGGGGTCCGCTCGCTGTATCAAAACCGGAAGTGACGTAGTGAGGAATAAAACCGGTCTATTTTTAGCTTGCAGTTACGACGATAATTTTTTTTATTGTGGACGTACACCCCAGAGGCAGTCCTTGTCAGAAACTGACAAACATTGAATCACAAGGAATGCATATTAAAAATATCGCAAAAAATATGTCAAATTTGTACCAAATGTGGTACGGTGACGTTAAGTTCAGCGAGTCCATGTTTCCAGGCCGTACCAGACAGATGAGAGCACATGTGCAGAAGATATTTTCACAAGACTTGAAAGCCAGAAGTAGTTTGGTTTTCAAGTCATTGATGAAAACACACAAGCGAGACATAGACACTATCACAAGCCTGTTACCCTCCGTGCTAGATGCCACTGTTTCGTGCTATGCTGGTGACTGTGCTAAATGCAAACAACATTCTGTAGTGTGCTCTGGAGATGACGGCGACAACTGGTGGCTACGTTCAATGTTCCTGAGTTCGAACCAGATACATCACCTTCAGATGACACCAGAAGACCAGAGTTTACTATTAGAGCTCCTCAGAAGCTGTCACATCAATGAGGAAGTATGTAATTGTGGTCTCAGTCCACATGTGGCATAACGCAGCCGTGATAAACAAATCTCCATATCGTCCTGAAATATATTTGCTCCCGAACTCATATGATTCAAAGTGCAAAAATCATTATTGTAACAATTTTAATGTTTGAGGTGGAATATAGATTTCATTTTTTTCCGTTGCGGGATAATTGTCAGTAGTAGGGACTAAACGCGTGGGGCGAAGCGAAGTATTTTCGGGACGAAACGTCTTCATGTATTGAAAACAACATTTTCGGGACGAAAAGTCTAGATACATTGTACACAATTCAAGTGAAAATTTTCCAACCTAAGATCATTTGGATGATGAATATGGTAAGGATATGAAAGCAGTTATCTACTATTCCTATTTCAACATTACAGATACGCTTTTTCAGTAACTTTCATATTCAAAATTTGCTATTTAAAATTCTAGGAGCGCTAGTATCTGCGAGCAAGTTCATAGCCAATCATATTGAGGAAATTGACTGTAAGAGAATTTTGCAACCACGATCACAATGGCGAGGTGACCTTTGCCAAAAACTATCAGAATTAGTTATTTTCAATTAAGTATTGACTTATGGGATATGTATTTACACAATTTTACAGCTAACAACTAACGAAAGGGAGAAATTATCAGAATAAAATTCAACAGCTACAGCTTGAATTATTCAGGACCACATCAAGGGCAGTGGAATTTGTACAGAAAAAATGCATTGAGATGTGTTTGCAAATTAAAAATACCACATACTTGCCAATTTCAGAATGCCTTTCTATCCTGAAAACTAACACATCATGGTCATACTATGTACATTCCAAAACAAACCTTTACAAATTAAGTACTTAAAAACCTGGGTACTTCTAGCACAATTTTTCCAATAAATGAACATAATTACTAAGTTACAATTTCACTTACAAATATGACTTGTAAATATTCAGCTTTTACTTACAACTATTCTAAACTATAGTAGATTATTGCAGATTAGATAATACTGAAATAATGTACACGCATATTTCAGAAAAAAAAAAACAAAAAAGCACTGATACACAAATATTTTCAACAGATAATACATCTCTCCAAAAATAGCAATGCAAAAATCCAAAAATAACACGTAAACATGTATCTTGAACAAAAGATGGGGGGGTGAGGTATTTGTGAATTAAAAAAAAAATATTTCTCTGCTAAAAACTAGCACATCATGTTCAAATATTAATAATAAAATTTAGTTGAAGATTTCTTTAGAAACTAAGGAAACTTGGCACTGTTTTAAAAACACATACACATAATATCAAAGCTTCAATTTAAAAAAATAAAACAACCAAATATGACTAGTAAAGGTACTGAAAAAAACATAATGTCTAAGTTACAATTTAACTAACAATTATGACTATGATTATTCAGGACAAATTACTGAAATATTTATGTATAATATCTATAAAAAAAAAACATGTTTAATAACTTCTGATATCCAAACATAACAAGAATGAATAAAGCAGTCATATTTTCAGAACTTTTTCTAAACTTCAGGACTCTTTCTTTTTACTGGTGGTCTCCTTTCCTTTGCATCAATGGAAGTGGACGCCATAGCCTGACGTATATTACCCGGTGTTGCCGGGTGACACACAATAAGCTGAAATTAAGCACAAAACAGCTTACAAAAGCAGATCCATGAGTAAAAGACACAATAATTCCTCCATCTAAACAATCGTTAATTAAAATGCAAAGTAGCGTGAAAATATTAACATATCTAAGGGATTACCCCAATTTGAAAAATCATGGGTGGAGGAAATTTTACCAAGCAAACTTTTGGTGCAAATGTATATTTTTGTGGTTTTTCCATCATGCAATATTATGGCACGACATTAAAAGCAAAATAGAGATAAAATTATATTAAGTTCTATTTTCTAAACAAATGTGTTAAATCAGTGGTACTCAAAAATAATAGAGTAAATAATGAATAAATAATTTGCACATACATTCCTCACTCAATCACCATTGATAGATGTGATATAGGATCAACGAACTGTATCAAAGAACGGCCAAACCCTGACAAAAACTGATAGGGTCCATAAGTAGTGTTACTCACCGTAAGTAGTGTTACTCAAACACTATAGAAGCGGGTCAGTCAACCGCATGGGATTAAAACAAATGTGTGTTGCAAGATGATTGAGAATTATATGCGTAGTGCTGAGGGGTTTTCTGACCAGGTGTGCATGGTAGGCCACCACTTTAAATTTAGCCGACAGTGATCACCGTATCTTTGCCATTACCAATATAAATAACTAATGAATAGGATTCATGATAGTACTTATATTTCATTCTACATAGTTAATCTGACAAAAAAATGATTCAAATCTGAATGCGAGCTTTTTTGCAGAGAATGAGCATAACAATAAGATATCTGATTAAATTGATTGACCTTTTTAAAAATTATTTATTGAAAAATGAAATCTAGATAAGACGTACCTTATATGGCTCGTACGATGTGCTGATCCAGCACTATTTCGCTAGGACAACCTTCCGTGTGGTTGCCCCAATAAGTTCATTCTTTCTCCAAAACTTATTCATTAGGAACTTGGCCATTCGACAACCACGGGTTACTGTGCCTGCTATTGCCATGTTCCTCACTTTTTTAATTTCCTCTAGGTCATGAGGGTACACAAAAACTGATGATGCTGGTACCAGCTCTACCATCTAAAAATAACCATAGCATGCATCAAATATAAACTGCAATACCTCAACTGGTGTTCTGACAGTCGTGGGGATAATAGAAATGATTATCAAGATTGTAATTAAATCTTTTTGTTGCACAGCATTAAGAAAGAGCAAAAAAAAAACAAACAAAAAAAAAACAAACAAAAAAACCAGAAAGACAAATTTGAACTTAAATCCTGAAGAGCATTAGGATACTACCAATTTATTTGAGACAATGTAGTTTTAAATCATATTTACCTTATACTTTGTTGCAATATCCTTTGACAGGATGCCTGGTTTTTGCACTACATATGAATGTCCTGTGCTAAAATATTCAATGCAATAATTATCCAAATAAACTTTATTAAATTTTAGCAAATTTGAATTCAAGGAATACCAGTAACAAAAATCTGAGAAGCAACACATTGTCCTCAACAGGAAGTAATAGTTCATTTTCAGAGGGATGATGCAGAACTAAGTCAGTGTTACATGATTTTGCACTGCACTGTGCTGGCAATATGTATGCATCAGATTTATTACATACATGAAATATTATGTATGATCAACAATCTAATATCCCAAAGAAATAAATGTTAAAAATAAAGAAATGAACACGGTATTTTCATGATTTACAATAAGAGCAATGTATATGCATGCTTAAAGAAAATCATACCAGCATTAGAGTTTTCCTCCATTTGCCTGTCTTTTAACTGCTGTTTCCTTGAGAGCCTCAGCCAGTTCTGAAGTGCATATATATATTAATGTATGGTTAGTTTCTCCTGTTTGATTTGTCTTTTCTCTAGGTTCTTTTTTTCCTGTATTCTAATATAATGACATTCAAATGAAAAAGCCTTAAAATACCTTAACTATATATACTATATCATTCCCTTATCATACATGAACCTATGTGGTAAGTATGAAGTTCCAATGTCAAGTAATGTTGACATATTTAAAAACAACTTTTTAACATTACAGTATGTTAAATATCAGATCAAGGATGATCATTATTTCTTAAATGTATAATTAAATGATTTTTGTATTTTTTCTCTCTCTATTTTACCCATCATCAGTATTTCAATGTGGCGATAATATAATTGAAGATTCAAAAATCTATGATAGCTTGCTATATTCTGTTGGCTATCCAATCATAAAAAGGACAATGCAAGACCAGAGACCAAGGGAAATTTATCAACAAAATTTGAGAATGATCAATTCAAATTAACTCACTGCATTTCAGCACATCGACTTTCTTCACTTCTTCCTTGTATTTAAATTCTAACTGTTGACATTTGCAACATTCTGTATCTGTAAAATGAAAATTACCATTATTGCCTGCCACACACAAGCATGAATCACTCACCTGGTATGCAATTTTCTTCAATAAAACAACAATATAATTGACACCCACAGCAAACATTTAGTATTATTTACAAGATCAAAATTACATAAATTTTACAGATGGATGTTGCTAGACAAATTTACAGATACTTTTCATGTAAGCATGTATGCATCATGTATATTCATAGCAGCAATTATAAAGTGAAATATTTGGTTATATAAAATCAACACCTAAGGCAATAAATTAATAAACCCAGCAAACATAAAATAAATGCACACCAGACACTTCACTATTAACCCATTAAAGATGCTCCACCGCTGACAAATGGTATTTTTTCACTATCAAAAACAGGTGCAGACGATTTAGTATTTTTCTTCCGTTATAAAAGTTACTAACTTTACATCATTACCACCATTGAAAAGTTTGAGCTTCTCTTTTTACTTCAAGTTAAAAAATATGAAAAATAATTAATTGCATCCCGAAAAAATTCCGTGGCACTATATCCTATATGGAATGAAGTAATGATTGCGCATGCACCAAAGGCGAAATAAATTATCTTATGCTATTTTTTGTGATAATTAGGCATATATATACACGATTAAACACCAATTATTGTTCAAATGATGAATATCATTTATGCTCTGTCGGCGGTGCAGCATCTTTAATAATTAGCATATGATCTGTACTCTATAGTTTCAATTTTATCCACTTTGACCAAATGGCATTGAATATATAAGTCATTTATTTTCCTCAATGTCAAGTTTCCTGGAATGCAGTTCCAATTCTCATTCAATAGAATTTCAACGGGCGAGTGACAACTTTTATTTCATATAATTGTAATTCTCACCTTGCATAGGCTGCTGTCGAGGAACTTTCATGGCTGTAGTAGGGTATCCTTTGGCATTTACTGCCACATTCAAACTAGAATAAATATTAAATCTATCAACAGCAAAGTACAATTGTTCTCACTCACAAGAAGAAAAGTGAAGTCACAATAACAACGCCGTATTAATGCTAATTAATATTCTATAAAAATGCTTTCTATCTCCTTTCAGAAAAAGCTTAATGCCATGTTTGTTTCTTCTGCTAAACTCCTAAGTTAGAATTCTAAATGTATCTTAAAAGTAACATGACCCTAACAACAAACTCATCGCAGCATACATACTTACTCCATATCTAATAATATCAAATAAGGATTAAAACACAGATTGTAAACGTTAATTTGATAAAAAAGGTTTGCATGGGATAAAATAATTTTGGCTAAAACACGCGAGAAAACTCATGCAAAATGTTGATGAAACGATGAAATGTGGAGTTGATACGATGATACGAGAAAAACGTTCATATTTTATCTAAAATACCGATTTCTTTGAGATAATTAAAAATACGATTATGTCTCACGGCATGAAACAAAGTGTACATGTCGGAGACATCGTAGTGCTTAACAGTTTAGGATTAAGTGTAGGTTGAATTTTAAACAGTTTATTGTTTGTTTCGGTAGACCACCTTTGTTGCCAATGGTGTTTGATGGCTGAGTGAATTGAAGGTTTGATGTCGGTGTATGGTAGTTTCAAATCTGTTTGTGCTAGGCGAAGAGCAGTCTTAGCTGCTTTATCAGCCTGTTCATTCCCCTTTATACCCACATGACTGGGAATCCAGAGGTAAGTAATTTGAGTTTTAGAAGATAATCGAAATGTTCGGATTAAAAGATTTTGGATTAGAGTATTTCTAGGGTTTCTTCATTTCAAAGCCTGAAGAACCGAAAGAGAGTCTGAACAGATGATTGCCTTTTCAATGCGGTGTTCTTCGATGTGGTCAAGAGCCAGACCGATAGCACAAGATTCTGGAAGTCGGATAGAGGAACAGTGATTAGATGTACAGCATGCTGCTGCAACTTTATCACCATCTTTTGAGCCGTCAGTGTAGATCTTAACATGATCAGGCAAAGCCCTGATGCACTCCCGAAAGGAGGATTTATGTTCTTTCGGGTAATGAACTGGACTTTGCCCTCTCATGCAAAGATAAATTGATATCAGGTGTTTGAATGAGCCATGGTGGTACATCCGATATGGTGTACTCGTCAATGGCGTCGAAATTTATATTTAGTTCCTGCAAAAACTTTGAAATTCTTATGCCAAATGTTGGTATGAGCTTTTGATTTTGTCTGAATATGTCCTGGTGTTGTGGATTAAATACCAGATCGAATGCGGGGTTTTGGGATTGGATTTCAGTTGGGCAGCATACTGTAAGGATAATTTCTTTCGTCGATCGTCTAGAGATGGTTCATTAGCTTCCACATGGAGACTCTTCACAGGTGTTGTTCGAAAAGTTTCAAGTGCCTTTGACACTGTTCCACTTCAAAGTAATTCATGAATCATAAACTGAATTTGTACCACTTACACGGGTACAATCAAATTTTGGGACTTACAATCATAATAGATTACTAGCATACTGATATTCAGTAATTTTGTTTTAAGAATTAATTGTTTTTGAGGTGTGATTTTTTTTTTCTTTTTAGAAGATTCTTTACAATACATATATACAGTTATTGATAATTAGATTTGTACTAGTATTTAATACAGTTATGTCCATCACGTAACTTTATGAACCACAACCTAAGTCCTGATTACTTTTCATTCCAAACTCTCATTACATTACATACTTACTCCATATGTATAGGTGCGTTGTCTTCAGATAAGTCACTGTCACCAGATACTGGGGAGGCAGCCTTAGGTGAATATTGTACCAGCACTATATGTAAATGCATAACATGTATCAGTATATTATATTGTATAAATACCTAACAAATACAATCATGAATCATGGAAGATACAATTAACAGGGCATTCACTCTTAATATTTGTTAATTTCAGAAGCTCAATTACAAATCTGGGTCAAAACGTATTTCAACAAGAGATCCCAGAGGGATCTTGGCGCCCACCAAAGAATGATCTATGTCTGACAATGGAAAGAGGGATCTTTTCCCTGCTTTTCAAACACACTGCATATAAAATTTGAGAAAGATCCCTATAGTACTTTCTAAGAAATAGTGTTAACAAACTTCAACAATGAAATCTTACCGATCAGTCCCGAAAGGCATTATGGATCAGTCCTTAAATGTACTATGCACAACTAGGGTACAAGGGGAAACTATGCATGGAATTTGAGAACGATCCCTTCAGTACTTTCTGAGAAATAGCGATAACAAATTTTAACTATCAAAATCCAAGATGGCCGTCAGTCGGTCATCTTGTTTACCGATCGCCTCAAAATGCAATATACACAACTAGGGTCCTAGGGGAACCTGTATATGCAATTTGAGAAAGATCCCTTTAGCACTTTTTGAGAAATAGTGGTAACAAACTTTAATCATTTAAATCCAAAATGGCCGCCTGTCGGCCATCTTGTTGACCAGTCGGTCCCAAAATGCGATATGCACAACTAGGGTCCTAGGGAAACCGACATATGAAATTTGAGAAAGATCCCTTCAGTACTTTTTGAGAAATAGCGGTAACAAACTTTATCAAAATCCAAGATGGCCGCCTGTCGGCCATCTTGTTCACCGATCCGTCCCAAAATGCAACATGCACAACTAGGGCCCTAGGGGACCCTATATATAAAATTTGAGAAAGATCCCTTCAGTACTTTTTGAGAAATAGCGGTAACAAACTTTAACTATCAAAATCAAAGATGGCCGCCTGTCGGCCATCTTGTTCACCAATCCGTCCCAAAATGCAACATGCATAACTAGGGCCCTAGTAACCAAAACAGTGAGGTCTTGATTCTTGCACCAAGGCAAGACAGTAACATGTGTGATTCCTGTACCAAGAAAGCGAGGATGTGTGATTCTTGTACCAAGACAGTGAACATTAAGAAACTTATGTGATCTAACTTTGTGATAATTACCTTTCTATGTTAATTCTTATTAATAGGCGTGATATTATTATATCAGGCGGGGAGTGTCTTGACACAGAAATGTTGTTTCCGGGTTTAATTTCAGATTTGCATCTTTCTTGAAAACTAATTCATCCCGGACCTGAAATTAGAATGCTATACATCACTTCCTGTACGTATAGAAAACGTGCGCCTGTCAAATCAGTTTAAGTTTCAAGATTTGTATTAGTATTACTTTGTGTTAGAATTTAGATTACATTTGTGTCTCAATCATACTTCAAATTTCATTGTTCGGTTCGGTTCTTTAATTCACGTCCTATTAACAGCTATGGTCATGTAAGGACGGCCTCCCATGTATGCGGTGTGTTGCGTCTATGTTGTGCGGGGGGTGTGTTATGGGAGACTGCGGTATATTCATGTTGTGTCTTCTTGTATAGTGGAACTATTGCCCTTTTTATAGTGCTATATCACTGAAGCATGCCGCCGAAGACACCAAGCATTGTACCTCGAATTTAGGTGAAATTCATTCGATTCCAAAGTTGTTATTGTAGATAACTTGCTCCAGGTTACGTTAATATTTGTTGCCCCTGTTCCAGGATTATTTTAATATTTTTTGTTTAATAGTTACCCTGTCCCAGGGTTTAATCTATATTTCATATCATGTACCAGGTGATACTTCCCGAACCGGGATTTAGTTAATTTTAGGTTACAATGTTATGGTTTCAAGCTGAAATGCATTTGTTTAATAATGTGTTATGCATTTGAGATTGAAGTTGGATAATAGTAGTATATAATCTACAATAGAATATCTTATTCTCATTGTAGCTTTTCACCACATTTACAAGATTCCCATGGTCAACAATAAACAAAACATTGAAACAAGTCGAATTTGTTGAAATATTGATTCTTATTGTGGTTAACTGCATTATACTGACAACGGGCGAACCAGTCGTCCCACTCTGTACATGTATGTTTGACGTAAGCAGGAACAGAAACTACCATTTTTATAGACTTTGGTGAGGACAGCGCCTTCCTCACAGTGGCGAACGCTCAACTTCAAAGTCAAAAGAGTGAGGCGGTGCTGAGGGAGGCACTAGGGAATATAAAGTCAGTTAGGAACAAGAGAAAAGATAATATCCTACATTTAGTCGCCTTTTACGATCATGTAATAGGGGCAGCATGTACAATTCTGACGCCCTACCTGCAGGGACACGAGTTAACTACATAAGGTTTTGAATGGAGTATGACAGATAGGGTTTTCTCACAGAGGTGAACGGAGCTCTCACGCAGGTACTCAAGGTTATATGAAATATTCGGGGAAAAAACTTGTATGAATTACTTTGATTTAGATATTACACGGCATTGACAATCTGAGAATATCGTTGAATGACATCGGAACGGGCGCAATTTTAGTTGGGACGATTTGTCTTGTATTCGACGTAAGGCTGAAAACAATATATTATGGCAATTTCCGGCATACAATTATCCGTGAATTTCGACAATTTTAATGAATTATTTTAAGTATCAACTGCCGTCAGATAAACTGTAGCACCAGATTGGCCACAAAGTATTACCTCTGTACATGGTTAATTGGATATCAGCGACAGTCATTAACAACTCACCGACTCTATATGGTTTGGTCGAGCTGGTAACATATATCCCTCCCATTATTCTCTATTGAGTCTTCTTATAGAAGTGATGAGAGTTGTACAAACATTTACGTTCTAGGGATCTCGCAATGTTAAGGTTCATGTAATGGCTTTAACCAGTGATATTTTGCAAGCCTAAAACGCATTACTGTGCTGCCTATTGTTGTAAATGCAAATGGCTGCTTTAAATGGCGGATCACAAATATAGCATATAAGAAGACATTTTAATTGATACAAGTGCTCTTATATACACTATAAGGTACTCTGAACATGACAAGAAGAATATTTACGAAAAAAAATGTTAAAATGTGGACTTTGAGGCGCTTTCTGGAAATTTGCATTTTTCGCCCCAAACAGATTGTTTGAACTATTTTTTTTCGTGAAGAGTCTTCTTGTTAGCTCACCTGGTCCGAAGGACCAAGGTGAGCTTATGCCATACCGTGGCGTCCGGCGTCCGTCCGTCCGTCCGTCAACAATCGACTTCTTCTCCATAACCGCTGGTCGGATTTCAACAAAATTTGGCTGGTAGCATCCTTATGGGCTACTAACTGAAAATTGTACAAATGATGGGGCTGACCCCCAGGGGCCTGAGGGGCGGGGCCAAAAGGGGTCAATTTGGCTATTTCCATATAAACGACTTATTCTCTGAAACCAAGCATGGGATAGCACCCATAATGCAATGGTAGCATCCTTATAGGGTGGGGATTCAAAATTGTACAAATGATGGGGCTGACCCCCCGGGGGCCTGAGGGGCGGGGTCAAATGGGGTCAATTTGGCTATTTCCATATAAACGACTTCTTCTCTGAAACCAAGCATGAGATAGCACCCATAATGCAATGGTAGCATCCTTATAGGGTGGGGATTCAAAATTGCACAAATGATGGGGCTGACCCCCCGGGGGCCTGAAGGGCGAGGTCAAATGGGGTCAATTTGGCTATTTCCATATAAACGACTTCTTCTCTGAAACTAAGCATGAGATAGCACTCATAATGCAATGGTAGTATCGTTATAGGGTAGGGATTAAAAATTGTACAAATGATGTGGCTGACCCCCCGGGGGCCTGAGGGGCGGGGTCAAAGGGTTCAATTTGGCTATTTCCATATTAAACGACTTCTTCTCTGAAACCAAGCATGGGATAGCACCCATAATGCAATGGTAGCATCCTTATAGGGTGGGGATTCAAAATTGTACAAATGATGGGGCAGACCCCCGGGGGCCTGAGGGGCTGGGTCAAATGGGGTCAATTTGGCTATTTCCATATAAACGACTTCTTCTCTGAAACTAAGCATGAGATAGCACCCATAATGCAATGGTAGCATCCTTATAGGATGGGGATTCAAAATTGTACAAATGATGGGGCTGACCCCCAGGGGGCCTGAGGGGCGGGGTCAAAAGGGGCCAATTTGGCTATTTCCATATAAACGACTTCTTCTCTGAAACTAAGCACGTTATAGCACCCATAATACAATGGTAGTATCCTTATAGTGTGGGAATTCAAAATTGTGCAAATGATAGGGCTGACCCCCCAGGGGCCTGAGGGGCGGGGTCAAAAGTGGTCAATTTCCATATAAATAACTTTTTCTCTGCAACTTAACATGGGATTACGCTCATAATGCAATGGTTACATCCTTATAGGGTTTGAATTCAAAATTTTGCAAATGATGGGGCTGACCCCCCGGGGGCCTGAAGGGTGGGGTCAAAAGGGGTCAATTTAGCTATTTCCATATAAACGACTTTTTCTCTGCAACTAAGAATGGAAGAGCACTTATAATGCAATGGTAGCATCCTTATAGGGTTGGGATTTGAAATTGTACAAATGATAGGCTGACCCCCGGGGCCTTAGAACGGCAATAGATGCGAGAGGTCAAAAGGTCAATTAGGCTACTATTTTCATATAAATTACTTTGTCTCTGAACCTATGTATTGGATAGCATATTTGTATGGTATCAATAGCATCATTGTATGGTTGTGATTCAAAATTAAACTTTGGGAGTCAATTTTGCTTATTTTTCTAATTGTCTGAGTCTTGTGATAATTACTAACAAAAAACCAGGTGAGCGATACAGGCCCTCTGGGCCTCTTGTTATGTTCAGAGTACCTTATGGTGTCTATAAAAACATTTGTATCAATTGAGATGGTTTCTTATATGCGATATTTTCGATCCGCCATTTATAGCAGCCATTTGCATTTACTACACTAGGCTCCTGCGCTATTTGCTGGTCCGATTTTGCCAAACAAACTGTTGGAGTACCTGGCATATTCACAACTAAACACGATGCATGATTATTTGGTTCCATCAATGCAATTCACACGAGTTCTATGTCTTCTTCCAGAAATATACATTTTTCTCATATTTTACTGTATTTTACACGCAGGGTATTATACCAACAATTAATGAAATTAGTTCTGTTCAATTGCAGCACAGTAATGAGTTTTAGGCTTGCAAAATATCACTGTTTAAAAGCCATTACCTGAACCTTAAATACTGCTGTACCTAGAACGTCACACTACATAGTGTGTCCAACTAATAGGAGCCAGTAGTGGGTATGTACGTGGAGAGCTTGTGAATAGAATAAATCAGATCTATTGTTCTGGCACAATGGGATCATTATTAAGTGCGGCACTTCAGTATCGGTCACTATCTCGCGTCGTCCGGGAAATAGTTTGTTTCCGTGCGTATGATTGTAAGAGGCGACTAAATTTAGGATATTATCTTTTTTCCTCTTTTATCTTTCCTAATGCCTCCCTTGGCAACACTTCACTCGCCGTGAGTTAGCGTTCGCCCTTGTGATGAAGGCTCTGGGTTCTGTCCCCTGGCTGAGACACACCAAAGTCTATGAAAGTGTAGTTTCTGCTCCTGCTTAGCGCTCAGCATACAGTGAGTGGGACGACTGGTTCGCCTGTTGTCGGTAAAATGTGACCGGGTGGGGTGTGTTGCTTGGCGTCTTCCCCGACAAGTTTCAGTGATATAGCACTTTATAAAGGGTAACAGTTTCCACTATTCAAGAAGACACAAACAATGAATATACCGCAGTCTCCCAAAACACGCACCTTGCACAACATACCGAAGCCCGGGAAAGATGCTACTGATGCCAATAACTATCGTCCTATTTCATTGACGAGTGTATTTGTAAAACTTTAGAACGTATGATAAATACGAGATTAGTTTGGTTCCTGGAATCAAACAATATTTTAAGTCCTCTGCAAAGCGGCTTTAGAAACCGCAGGGGAACGGTAGACCACTTAGTTAGACTAGAAACATTTATACGAGAAGCATTTGCCAAGAAAGAACATCTGTGGCCGTATTCTTTGACTTTGAAAAGGCATACGACACAACTTGGCAATATGGAATCATGAACGATCTCCATGATATCGGTATACGTGGTAATTTGCCAAGTTTATTTCAAATTTTATATCTGACAGGCATTTCAAAGTGCGAACGGGGTTCCACTTATTCAGAAACAGAAACACAGGAGATGGGCGTCCCTCAGGGTGGTATCCTGTCCGTCACACTTTTTGGACTAAAAATTAACAGCATAACTAAATGTCTGGCCAATCTACGGACGGGTCTCTATTTGTGGATGATTTCTTGATCTGTTACAGATCAAAAAACATGCACACTATAGAACGACAACTACAACAATGTTTAGGCAAATTACAAAATTGGGCTGACGAAAATGGCTTTAGATTTTCAAGATCAAAAACTGTCTGTATGCACTTCTGTCAAAAACGAAAACCGCACAATGATCCTGACCTCACACTCGATGGAATTAAAATTCCAGTAGTTGAACAAACTAAATTTCTTGGACTAATATTTGATTCGAAACTGTCCTTTGTTCCACATATCAAACATCTGAAGGATAAGTGCTCGAAGGCGCTGAACATTCTACGAGTTCTTTCCCATTCTGATTGGGGTGCAGACCGTGAAATGCTTCTACGTATCTATCGGGCACTTATTAGATCAAAACTTGACTACGGCTCTATTGTCTATGGATCGGCTCGCAGCTCCTATCTACAGATGCTTGACCCTATACAGAATCAGGGACTGCGTCTCGCACTTGGAGCTTTTCGAACAACACCTGTGAAGAGTCTCCATGTGGAAGCTAATGAGCCATCTCTAGACGATCGACGAAAGAAAATTATTCCTTACAGTATGCTGCTCAACTGAAATCCAACCCCAAAAATCCTGCATTTAACCTTGTATTCAAATCCACAACCAAAGAAATAATTTACACAAAATCAAAAAGCTCATACCAACATTTGGCATCAGAATTTCAAAATTTTTGCTGGAACTTAATATAACTTTCGACACCATTGACCGAGTACACCGTATCGGATGTACCACCATGGCTCATTTCAAACACCTGATATCAATTTATCTCTACATGAGAGGGCAAAATCCAGTGCATTACCCGAAGAACACAAATCCTCCTTTCGGGAGTGCATTAGGGCTTTCCCTGACCATGTTCAGATCTACACTGACGGATCAAAAGATGGTGATAAAGTTGCGGCAGCATGCTGTACATCTAATCACTGCTCCTCTATCCGACTCCCGGATATTGCCTCCATTTTCTCTGCGGAAGCATGTGCTATCGGTCTGGCGCTTGACCATATCGAAGAACACAGCAGA
>SAYR01036912.1:114532-135672 GCA_004382745.1 Argopecten irradians irradians | reverse complement strand
TTCACCAGTTTGTTATCATCATTTACATGACAGCTATATAAAAGTATATTAGATTCATATTGTCCAGGATGTTGTATTTTTTTCTTAAAAAGTTGTATTAGTATTGTGATAATAAACATATTGACACATTGCTGCTATACTTACATGCTTTGTGTGAACACATGTGATAAGTGAAATTACACGTTGCGTAAACATCAGTGTGTTGTGATAATTACACGAGTTTGTGAAATAACAGGACACAGCTTGATTGTTGAAATGGTCTAAATAATTTTGAAAAACCTCTATGTGAATGTTGGTAGGTATTGTGAAATACCAATGTATCTTATTGTGAAATACCCTAGGTATACCGTTTCTTCGTATTGACAATCAAATATGAAATTCTGCGTATGGTATTTTACAAACAAGTATAACATTAATTGGGGGAAAGTATTGCGTTATTTCGTGAAAAATATTAAATGTTATTGGACAATGTCTTACCTACATTACATGAATGGTTGTTGCAATACCTTGGTGTGTAAAAACCTCAGTTGTGGAAGCGACATTGCATCACCGTTGTCAAACTTGACGTTCACTCTTACCATCACTGTTGTGCAATCCCCGGAAATTGCGAAATACCTATGGAATTGCGAAATACATGGAAATTGCGAAATACCTATATTGCGTCATTGTTGTGCAATCCATGACGTCACTTCCGGCAACAAAGGTTGGCGTCATTGTGTGCAATCCATGAGTTCACTTCCAGGCAACCAAAGGAAAAGCTGCATTGCATATAAAATTTGAGAAAGATCCCTATAGTACTTTCTAAGAAATAGTGTTAACAAACTTCAACAATGAAATCTTACCGATCAGTCCCGAAAGGCATTATGGATCAGTCCTTAAATGTACTATGCACAACTAGGGTACAAGGGGAAACTATGCATGGAATTTGAGAAACGATCCCTTCAGTACTTTCTGAGAAATAGCGATAACAAATTTTAACTATCAAAATCCAAGCATGGCGCCGTCAGTCGCGTCATTCTTGTTTACGATCGGTCCCAAAATGCAATATACACAACTAGGGTCCTAGGGAACCTGTATATGCAATTTGAGAAAAATCCCTTTAGCACTTTTTGAGAAATAGTGGTAACAAACTTTAACATTTAAATCCAAAATGGCCGCCTGTCGGCCATCTTGTGACAGATCCGTCCCCAAAATGCAAAATGCACAACTAGGGCCTAGGGGACCATATATATAAATTTGAGAAGATCCCTTCAGTACTTTTTGAGAAATAGCGGTAACAAACTTTAACTATCAAAATCAAGATGGCCGCCTGTCGGCCATCTTGTTCACCAATCCGTCCCAAAATGCAACATGCATAACTAGGGCCCTAGTAACCAAAACAGTGAGGTCTTGATTCTTGCACCAAGGCAAGACAGTAACATGTGTGATTCCTGTACCAAGAAAGCGAGGATGTGTGATTCTTTTACCAAGACAGTGAACATTAAGAAACTTATGTGATCTTAACTTTGTGATAATTACCTTTCTATGTTAATTCTTATTAATAGGCGTGATATTATTATATCAGGCGGGAGTGTCTTGACACAGAAATGTTGTTTCCGGGTTTAATTTCAGATTTGCATCTTTCTTGAAAACTAATTCATCCCGGACCTGAAATTAGAATGCTATTACATCACTTCCTGTACGTATAGAAAACGTGCGCCTGTCAAATCAGTTTAAGTTTTAAGATTTGTATTAGTAATTACTTTGTGTTAGAATTTAGATTACATTTGTGTCTCAATCATACTTCAAATTTCATTGTTCGGTTCGGTTCTTTAATTTACGTCTATTAACAGCTATGGTCATGTAAGGACGGCCTCCCATGTTATGCGGTTGTGTTGCTGTATATGTTGTGCGGGGGGTGTGTTATGGGAGACTGCGGTATATTCATGTTGTGTCTTTCTTGTATAGTGGAAACTATTGCCCTTTTTATAGTGCTATATCACTGAAGCATGCGCCGAAGACACCAAGCATTGTACCTCGAATTAGGAATAGATTGACATTCGATTCCAAAGTTGTTATTGTAGATAACTTGCTCCAGGTTACGTTAATATTGTTGCCCCTGTTCCAGGATTATATTTAATATTTTTTGTTTAATAGTTACCCTGTCCCAGGGGTTTAAATCTATATTTCATATCATGTACCAGGTGATACTTCCCGAACCGGGATTTAGTTAATTTTAGGTTACAATGTTATGGTTTCAAGCTGAAATGCATTTGTTTAATAATGTGTTATGCATTTGAGATTGAAGTTGGATAATAGTAGTATATAATCTACAATAGAATATCTTATTCTCATTGTAGCTTTTCACCACATTTACAAGATTCCCATGGTCAACAATAAACAAAACATTGAAACAAGTCGAATTTGTTGAAATATTGATTCTTATTGTGGTTAACTGCATTATACTGACAACGGGCGAACCAGTCGTCCCACTCTGTACATGTATGTTTGACGTAAGCAGGAGCAGAAACTACCATTTTTATAGAGTGAGGCGGTGCTGAGGGAGGCATTAGGGATTATAAAGTCAGTTAGGAAGAAGAGAAAAGATAATATCCTACATTTAGTCGCCTTTTACGATCATGCAATAGGGGCAGCATGTACAATTCTGACGCCCTACCTGCAGGGACACGAGTTAACTACATAAGGTTTTGCGACAGCTCATTTAAGTATTGTAATGCTCGTACACGCACGCGTTCATTGGAGTATGACAGATAGGGTTTTCTCACAGAGATGAACAGAGCTCTCACGCAGGTACTCAAGGTTTTATGAAATATTCGGGGGAAAAAACTTGTATGAATTACTTTGATATAGATATTACACGGCATTGACAATCTGATAATATCGTTGAATGACATCGGAACGGCGCAATTTTAGTTGGGACGATTTGTCTTGTATTCGACGTAAGGCTGAAAACAATATATATGGCAATTTCGGCAACAATCATCCGTGGAATTTCGACAATTTTAATGAATTATTTTAAGTATCAACTGCCGTCAGATAAACTGTAGCACCAGATTGGCCACAAAGTATTACCTCTGTACATGGTTAATTGGATATCAGCGACAGTCATTAACAACTCACCGACTCTATATGGTTTGGTCGAGTTGGTAACATATATCACTCCCATTATTCTCTATTGAGTCTTATAGTTTGCACAACTTGATCTCGCAATGTTAAATACTGCTGTACCTAGAACGTCACACTACATAGTGTTGTCCAACTAATAGGAGCCAGTTGTTGGTATGTACGTGGAGAGCTTGTGAATAGAATAAATCAGATCTATTGTTCTGGCACAATGGGATCAGTCACTATCTCGGCGTCCGGGAAATAGTTTGTTTCCGTGCGATGATCGTAAGAGGCGACTAAATTTATAATTAGGATATTATCTTTTTTCCTCTTCATCTTTCCTAATGCCTCCCTTGGCAACACTTCACTCGCTGTGAGTTAGCGTTCGCCCTTGTTTGAGCGTTTCGCCCCTGTGAGGAAGGCTCTGGTGTGTCTCGGCCACCAAAGTCTATAAAAGTGGTAGTTTCTGCTCCTGCTTAGCGTTCAGCATACAGGGAGTGGGACGACTGGTTCGCCCGTTGTCAGTATAATGTGACCGGGTGGGGTGTGTTGCTTGGTGTCTTCGGCGGCATGCTTCAGTGATATAGCCCTATAAAAAGGGCAACAGTTCCACTATACAAGAAGACACAACACGAACATACCGCAGTCTCCCAGTACACTCACCTTGCACAACATACACTCAACACACCGCATACATGGGAGGCCGTCCTTACATGACCATAGCTGTTAATAGGACGTTAATAAATCAAACAAACAAAAAAGTTCGCCCTTGTGATGAAGGCTCTGGGTTCTGTCCCCTGGCCGAGACACACCAAAGTCTATGAAAGTGATAGTTTCTGCTCCTGCTTAGCGCTCAGCATACAGTGAGTGGGACGACTGGTTCGCCTGTTGGTAAAATGTGACCGGGTGGGGTGTGTTGCTTGGCGTCTTCCCCGGCAAGTTTCAGTGATATAGCACTATATAAAGGGTATCACTTCCACTATACAAGAAGACACAACATGAATATACCGCAGTCTCCCAAAACACGCACCTTGCACAACATACACGCATCACACCACATACACGGGAGGCTGTCCTTACATGACAATAGCTGTTGATTGGACGAAGAATTATTACAAGAAATACTATGAACTCTATAACATGGAGATTTAAAGGAAAAACTTTTATTAATCAAAATAAATTGTTAAATGCCATTTTACAATCTTTAAAGATAATTCATTTCAGTGTTCATTTTACCTGTAAGACATCTTATCTAAATTAGGGAGAGATGTAACATCTATAGTATAATCCAATATTTGATCTGCTACAGTTAATTTCTATTTATGTACATTTCCGTTCCGTAAGACTGCCGTTATCATGTTGTCTAGACATGCACAGTATGCAATGTAAGACCATGCCTTTTTAGGATGACCTATTGTCATCATGCACAGTCCGTCGCCGTGCCTATACTTTTCATTCAAACGACTTTTCAATAACCGAAAGGCCCAGAGCTTGCTTACAGATTTTCAGCCTTTCTCAAGTCAAGATCATCATCTCGAAGTAATAGCTGCTGAACCTATCCAGAAGTACTGAAAATAATGTTTAGGTCATCTGGCCCGAAGGGGACCTATTGTCATTATGCACCGTCCGTTGTCGTCTGCCTCCGTAAACTTTTTATTCAAATGACTTCTCATTAACCGGAAGGCCCAGGGTGTTCATACTTGGCCTGTAGGTTGTTGGGATGAAGTGCTACCAAGTTTGTTCAAATGAATGACCCTGACCTTCATTCAAGGTCACAGGGGTCAAAAAGGCTAAAATCTTCAAATGACTTGTTCTTAGAACCAGAAGGCCCAGGGTACTGATATTGGGCATGTAGCATGCTGGGTAGAAGGGCTACCAAGTTTGTTCAAATGAATGACCTTGACCTTCAGTAAAGATCACGGGTCAAATAGGCTAAAATTCTTTAAAAAACTTCTTGTGAATAACTTAGGCCTAGAGACCTGATATTGGGCCTTTGACATGCTGGGATGAAGGGCTATCAAGTTTGCTCAAATGAATTACCTTGAGCTTCAAGGTCACAGGGGACAAGTCTCCATTTATAAGAAAATATTTAGGTGGTAATGTTGGATTCGGCTTCTTCAATTTCATTCACATATGTATATATTTCTGAAATATCGTTGTTTGAAATTCACATAGTTATCGTTTCTAAAACTTTCGTCTTGCATTAGATGGTGAAGCAGCTTTGAGGGAATGTATGACTGAATGACAAGCTCTCGCCAAATCTTTACTACCTCCAGATGATTAATAATTAGTCAATGATCTATCAAACTACAACTCCAATCTTTCCCCACCCGATAACATGACACAATCCTGTGCAAGCTGGTTCGGCTGCATTCCTGTACAACCCGAACATACAAACGGGTCTGTTATTTTCGATCTTACCTCAAAAGCATAGGATAAACAACATATTTTTCAATATATTCTTAAATGGTTATTTTTCTTCTACATATTCAGTCAAATTTTTTTGCACTTTCTTTTGTAATTGTTCCGTTTTCATTGCTAATATGTTTTGCACCTATATGTTCATTGAATTTGAATAACAAAGTCATATAATCGTCATAAAAGTAACCTTCATTCCACAATTTCGATAATATCTTCAATAGTTCTCCGATATGTTCATGTTAAAATCCTGTCTTCCCAATTATATGACCATCCTGCCTTTATGAGCGAGACGACATTACACTGAGACACTTTGAATTTTCGCCCACATCCAGAACTTCCACCATCACCATAATAAAATTCTACACCACCCATGTCTATATTGTGAATAACGTTTTGATAAAGACAGTTTCTCAACCACCTCAAGTGTTCCGTTTTTATATCGTCGAAATAGTTCCAATGCTTTAGAGTTATACCACACAAGAAACGAGTAACGCGGTCTTCTATTCCCGTGTAAAAGAATCCGTTTGTAGCGAGTTGTTGAGGAGTCTGATGACGAGACTGAGGCCAAAGTACGAATGTGTTTAAACGATCACAACATTCTACAAACGATGGATGATGCAGGTGTATGGTGGATAAAGAATTGTTTTTACTGCAGCTATATGTAACAGTGTCCATTACCTCTCTATGAAAGAACAAATGCATCACAAACTCTCAGATAAAGTCAATTTTTACGCTTAAGGCTATAAGCCTTTCAGCGTATTGGTATTGCCTCTACAACCGGAAATACCAGAAATACCCTTTCGACTACGACACCACCTAGTGTGAAAAAGTACTACAACTCGGGTCCAAAAAATCCGCTTTCTAGAGCAAATATGCTGTCATAGTGTAATTATGATTGCATGAAAAAAAATCTGTAGTATTTCCTTAAGTGTTATAGTTTCAAAAATGTGTCCAAAGCTATAATATCATTGTCTATTAATGGAAAATTGTGAGAATAATTTGCATGAATGATAGCAATCGATGACCTATATTCTCGCCAATCATTTGTCTATAGGATGAACTTCTAGTTTAGATAACACTAATTAAAGGAATTGACAGGATTTAAGTATGTATAAGTAGGGCTGGTATGGGTACTAAATTTTGTCCTCGTGTACCCAAATTTAAGTATTCGATCCGTACCTAGGTAGTCAACATGTATTCCTATGGGAACGTATTCGTATGTGATCGAATCAACTTCGTGAGTTAGCTTAATGGTACAATTTACCGATGTTGTTTGGGGCGATCTTCAGATGGAGCAAATTTCAATGTAATCATAATGAAATGTGAGATATTTATTCTCCAATACTGCAAATGGCATTGGTATATCAATTTAATATCAATCGGTAACATCATACAATCGTAATGTAACAAGCTGACATAGCCCAGAATATCTAGCTAATAGCTAATTAATATAGAGATACAATCATGCATACACAATACATTTGTACATGTATATATGTACATACATGTGTATATATGGAGTTTAAGAGACAAGTGTAATAAGGCTAGATTTTATTAAGACAATTATTATCTCTGATTTAAAAACTGGAAACATGAGCTTAAAATATTGATGAAAATTAAAAATAAAAAGATGAAAATGATGCTAATATATTAACTCAAATTACTTGTATACAAGATTCCACAACTGACTTGAACTTAACAAAATTCTTTTTAAAATTAATGTTAGAGGACTCTATAACTTTTTTATTGAAATTATTGCATATTTTGTTAAATTCTAAAATAACAGGACCCAATATTTGCTAGCTATATAGTCATCCACAGCAGACTCAAAATGTTGAAGAATTTAGATTATCAAGACTTCAATGTATTATGTTATAATTGTTATAAAAAGATTTTTGATTTTGTTTCGGAAAGGTAGCCTAATGGCCCTTTCATGAATATCATGAAGTTGATGATCTTTTACATTGAATGTGAAAGCATTTGAATTATCATTATTCAAAACTTAGAATACGAACTATGGCAGCTACCCTAGGTAACTGTGAAAAGAACAATTTGTCAAGCTTTCCTATCATTGCTTCCTAATGAACAATACTGTATGGTAGGTAGCCTTCTAAGCTTTTTGGGAAGCTAACACTTGTTTTTTATGTCTACTCGTCTGAATACCTGCAAATTAACTTTCTTCACTTGCCTTAAGCTCTCAGTACTTTCAGTACTTTGATTTCTTCAGAAATTCTCCAGATAATCTTGTTTTCTTTCCTTGCTCAATTAAACAAATCCTAAACTCACCTTTATAACTTTCTGATAACGACCTCCTGTGTTCAGGCCCGGTCCCACTGAAGAGCAGATTAATTAAGGATGAATTTAGTTTATAAATTTTGGCCGTTCGTTGTCATCCGCAACAAAATTGGCTTAAAATAACAAATTTTCAAGTATAAATTACGGATATATTGATAACATTCTACGAATTTATTACAAAGAAATTTGAATATTTCACGAATACAAGCGAATACGATAACGGACGCTCTCCCGTGAGGTGTACAATCGGTAACAATGCAGATACGTAACAAACAATTACGAATAAATTACGCATTTATTGAGGAAACAGATCGGAAGTATTGCGATTGTTACGGAAATATTACGAATCTATTAATAATGCATTGCGCAGATGTAGCAGAAAGAACAGTTGTATTGCGCATGTAGAGCATCTGAATTACGGAGGTAAAGGAAGTGCGCTCGGGCCTTTCGGTATCGCTTTTCACAACCTGCTTAGCGCTCAACAAACGGGGAGTGGGACAACTGGTTCGCCCGTTGTCAGTATAATGTGACCAGGTGGAGTGTGTTGCTTGGTGTCTTCGGCGGCATGCTTCAGTGATATAGCACTATAAAAAGGGTAATAGTTCCACTATACAAGACATAACATGAATTTACCGCAGTCTCCCAAAACACGCACCTCGCACAACATACACACAACACACCGCATACATGGGAGGCCGTCCTTACATGACCATAGCTGTTAATAGGACGTTAATTAATCAAACAAACACAACAACAAGACTGCAACAAAGATAAGCAAGCTGCAACTTTCATCCTACCTCCTCCAGATACAAAGAAGGTCCAGCCTGTTTCAAATTCAAATCAAAGCAGACAACTTTTTCTTTTCTGTCTTTGAAACCGCTTTATGACTTGAACAAGTAGATTAATATGTTGTTGGATACCATTGTTACGAGGCATTGGTATCATTGCTGATGACCCAGTATTACACCTATACTTCTCGATGGACAGGAAATAATAGATAAATCATGTCGATTTTTAGGTCATCTGACCCGAAGGGTCAGGATGACCTATAGTCGTCATGTTTCGTCCGTCGTCGTCCGCCGTCCGCCATGCGCCGTCCGCCGTGCGTTAACTTTTCACATTTTGAACTTCTTCTCAAGTTCTACCAGTGCCATTTAGCTGAAACTTACATGAAATGATCCTGACATGGTCCCGACAAAGTGTTGTTATTTTTCGGGTTGATCCAAAATCCAAGATGGCCACCACAGCCACCATATTGAAAACACATTTTTAACTTCTTCTCAAGTTCTTCTGGTGCAATTTGGCTGAAACTTGCATGAAATGATCCTGACATGGTCCCAACAAAGTGTTGTTATTTTTCGGGTCGGTCCGAAATCCAAGATGGCCGCCACAGCCGCCATATTGAAAACACATTTTGAACTTCTTCTCAAGTTCTACCGGTGCGATTTGGCTGAAACTTGCATGAAACGATCCTGACATGGTCCCCACAAAGTGTTGTTATTTTTCAGGTCAATCCGAAATCCAAGATGGCCGCCATAGCCGCCATCTTGAAATCACATTTTGATCTTCTTCTCAAGTTCTACCAGTGCGATTTGGCTGAAACTTGCATGAAGCAATCCTGACATGTTCCCGACAAAGTGTTGTTATTTTTCTGGTTGATCCGAAATCCAAGATGGCTGCCATATTGAAAACTCATTTTGAACTTTTCGTCAAGTTCTACTGGTGAGATTTGGCTGAAACTAGCATGAAACAATTTTGACATGGTCTCGACAAACTGTTGTTTTTTTTCAGGTCAATCTGAAATTCAAGATGGCCGCCACAGCCACCATCTTGAAATCACATTTTGATCTTCTTCTCAAGTTCTATCAGTGTGATTTAGCTGAAACTTGCATGAAATGATCCTGACATGGTCCCGACAAAGTGTTGTTATTTTTCAGGTTGATCCGAAATCCAAGATGGCTGCCACAGGTGCCATCTTGAAAACACATTTTGAACTTCTTCTCAAGTTCTACCAGTGCGATTTAGTTGAAACTTGCATGAAATGATCCTGACATTGTCCCGATTGAGTTGACATCTCAGCAAATGACACGAAATCATAGGATTTGTATATTCAAAACCCCGGACCAGTGGCACTGGATGAACCCTGAAATTAAATCAACCCACAAATCTCTTGAGTTCTCATGTTTAAGTGAAAAGGTTTATTGTCATAATACCTGGGGTTTTTTTTAGTATGCTAAACAATTATCAGGTCAAATTATGCAATTGATGTTTTGCCTACAGATTTTATTTACATTATTTAAACTTGTTGGACCAGTTCGTGTAAGTATAATGCAAATAAATGTTTGTTTAACCTAAAAAAAGGAGTTTGTTTTCATGCTCATATTTAGGTTGTACATTGCATGGGGATTCAAATTTGTTAAATGATTGGGTTATATCCCACTAATTTGAGGTGGCCCGTTCCCATATTATTCTCCTAATGGTGAGTCTGTTACAAACTTCTTAATACTTGAAAGTTGAATTTGTGTATATTTTCTTTTAAACTACAACAACAAAATTTTCCTTTCTGCAACATTTTTTTATGTTCTTAAAAATGTTCTGCAATATCATTGGTTCTCATTGGTCAGAATTTCTCTATGATTTTCCTATGTTGCCAGTATTAACATCAGAACCCTCCGGATTATACTTCAACATCTGTAAATAGACCAACTTTAAATGATGTTGTTTAATTTAATGTATTTTTAAAAATAGTATAGAAAAGAAAAATAAACAATTAAACTTCGCTCTTTTTATCCTGTATAATGATTCATATTATCCAGTGATATCCTTGGAGAAAATATTAAGAAATCCTGGATTGCTACCAAGTTAACAAATCTTTATCTGTTTCCTTTGTACCAATTGTGCTGTTAAGCATTAAACTGATAGAAATAGAGTGGAACTGTTTCCTGTATTTATCAGATAATATTCATTATACGTGCATGTTTTGTTTTGGTGGTGTACAAGGCAATGGTAATGTTTAATAATTATTGAATATTTTCTTTGGCGTGAATAAAATAATTCAGTTTATTCAGTGGTGAAAATAAAGCGCTTGAAATATGTATATATATATAAAACAAAAAAAAAGAAGAAGAAAAAAGAAAAAAAAAACACGCCGGCAGTGTGATTCGAACTCGTAGATTTTTTATCGGAGTACAAGAACGATAACTCTGTGTATCAACAGGAAGTTATCGAAGAATTGCATTCTGGGATTCGACAAGGTAACGTGGTGGCTGTTTTGTAAAAAGTGCTGGCAATGTTGAACATTTTGTTGCGTTTTGTTGGTGTAAATGGCGTTTTTAACATTGTTTGTACATCACATATAACATGTTTTAACATGAACCGATTTACATATGGTTATGGTGTTTAAAATATCGTCAGCATCGTAAAGGAATCGGCTCCTCATATAACTGGGCCAAATTATGATCCAGATTCCAGTAATATTTGACAGAGATGCTGGGAGTTTACACAGGATTTGCGGTGTTTTATGTAATTTTATTTTGTGGCGAGTAACATTTCGTTATGAATGAGTAAACATGATCTGCTTTCTAGCTGAATTTGTCTTCGCGGATTTAATTTTATGTACTAGGCGTATACACTCGTTTGTCCCAATGCTAATGTTATTTGGGGCCGTGTTATTTGTACCTGGTAAGCTACTCTAAATAAATAATATAATTTAAGGCAAAGCCTATCTGAGAGCGCAGCATTTAATTCATTCTTTCGTTTGTTGTTTTTTAATTGTGTTACTAAATAGAAATCTACCCCGCGGTCAATAAAGGATTTCCAACGGCGAAAGAGTAATCTCCCCTGACCCATCAGTTTTATCGATGTTAACATGTGTTTTTGTTTTTATTGCTTATTTATTGTGTGCGCTGACTAACCGTACTGCTAGAAACCATTTATAGAATTATTAATTATTACAATCATAGCTTTGCTGAATTACTGGCATTGAGTTTATAACAAGAAAAACAATATTGAATACATAATACTTCTACTTTCATTTTCTGCAAAAATATGTAACTCCAGCTACAAAATATATATCTCAACGTCATTCTCCGTTGCCAGGCGGAAAATTCTGAAGCAACTGCTCACACAAAAAGGCATTTAAGTTAAGATTCAGGACAAAATGTAATTGTTAGATTCAGGTAAAAATAAATTAAAAGGTTTATCTTTCACTAATGTTTTCATTTTGAAATTTTCCGAGTATAATTTGTTTTTAATCACATGATAGTGTGATTTTGTAATCATGCGAGAGTGTGCGTATACGGGTATATACTTTTACTATATGTTATTGACAGAACGTTAAGCTTCTGTGCCTAAACAGATATGGCTTTCAACTAGTTTCAAGGTCTACGTAAGCTTTTCAATAATTATAATTATACATGTTTATAAACATTATCAAAATTATATTGACCTTGAACCATCACTCAAGATGTCTTCTGTGCAGCTTTTTACTCAAATAGGAAAAAGATATTCCTTTTTTATACTCTTATCGCCCTCGGATGGATGAAAATTGCATTATATATAAGGAATAAAAATTGAAAATAATTTCAATTGCTAAGAATGTTAGACCTACAGGTAATTAATGAGCCACTACCTTTCCGAAATGGCTTTCAATTTTTAAATTGGGAATGTAAAAACAAGATTTTATATAGTCACAGAAGTTATTAAAGAGACAATTCACTCAGGCTAAATCTTTTACAAAAGCAAGAAGTAAAATACGGCATAAATGTATTGTTCTACATTTCTTATGATACATAAAATATTGACAAATTCCACGTCATTGTTAAGTATTTTAGTTGATACCGTTGTAATTACAATCGTTGATCAATATGATTAAGCAGGTACAATATGTACGCTGTACCCATATCCGAGCCAAAGTCACGCACGTTGAACAAATGAACAATATAACCACTGAGGAGGTGATAAAATGATTCTTAGGCAAGATAATTCACCTAATAAGGTAAACACACTACTGTCAGAGCGATTTGAGCAGTTATAGACAAAAGTAGCATTACTCTAGCTACAAGCAAGGGACAGGTTCGGCATACAAGATGTTGGACCACAATGTGTAATGGCGGAAAGCGAGCGAGTTTGAACATTTCACACGGATTTCACCACCATGGGCTTTTCTGGCATATCACAGTAAAACCGACTGATCTAATTTCTATTAGAACTGGGTTTTTTTTTCGATATGTGTACAAATTTTAATGTTCTCTTTGACTGAATTGTCCCTTTAATCAACCGTTACACTTACCATCACCTTCTTGACAATTTAATCATTTTCATAACGGGACTTGTTTCTTGCCATCGTCTGTCGATTATCACTGGGCGACATGGCAAAACAGCAATTGATTCTTCACTGTTAACATAGTTTACGCTGGGAATCTAGCATTTTGTTGGTGTTTTAACATCCTCTTAGGCCATTTATAATTGATATACATGTTTAGCCCACCATCATCAGATGGTGGGCTATTCAAATTGCTTTTTGTCCGTCGTCCGTCTGTCCGTCCGTCCGTTAACAATTCTTGTTATCGCTATTTCTCAGAAAGTACGAAAGGGATCTTTCTTAAATTTCATATGTAGGTTTGCTGATCAGTCATGTTTTGCTTTACTAATACATTGTATAATTATAATTTCAGATTCAATCTTTCTCAATGCCTCGAGGGAAGTTTTGGCGAAGAGGGCTTGCTGCAAAGAAGGGGAATGGCCACCCCTCTAACAAAGGCTTGACGAGTGACGTTGACATGGGTACGCCCCCTGTAAAAAAGGCACTGGTTGACGACATGGGTACGCCCCCTGTAGAAAAGGCACTGGTTGACGATGGTTTGAGTGTTCCATTTCAAAAATGCTTTACGAGTGACATTGACATGGGTACGCCCCCTGTAAAAAAGGCACTGGTTGACGACATGGGTACGCCCCCTGTAGAAAAGGCACTGGTTGACATGAAGGGTACGCCCCCGAAAAAGGCACTTGAAGTTGATTTGAACACTGATTTGAGCACTGGTTTGAGTACTGATTTGAGCAATGATCGAAACACTGGTTTGAACAAAGATATAAGATGTAGTTTGAACAATAAATTAAGCAATGCTTTGACAAATTTTATGGAAACTGATTTGAATACTGAATGGAATGAATCTTCCTCTGAATTGAGCAATAATTTGACAGCAGATTTAAATACTGGTTTGATCTTAGCAAAGAATACTGAACTACAGACAGAAACCAACATTTCTCAACAGCCAACTACAGGTAGACATTTCAAGAACCCAACTGTGAAAAAACCCTTAAATTCTGTTGGAAAAAACTTGAGTACCACAGTTCTGAATAAGAACAGAAAACATAAACCTTTGTATAATATTATGCTAGTCACTGCTAAGTATGAACGCATTAGAAAAAAGATAAATGGCAAAGCTATAAAAAAGCAGATAACAAACTCCAAAGGGAAAAGAAAAATAAAGAAAAAGCCTCTCTACAATATCATGCTGATAACAAATAACAGGAAAAAAAGCAAAGTTCCACAAATGTCAGCAGATGCAATTCAACCTCATCATAATACTGAAAAATGTACCAGGGTGGGTAAACAAGCAATGAGAAAAAGAAACACCACAAATACAAAGAAAAAATGTCTACAGAGACAAAAATTGCCATCAAATGTTAGAAAAATAAGCAAAAACCTAGTTGTGGTCACAGAAAAGAATGCCCAATGCCCAGAAAAATGTTGCAAAAGAACTACAGGGAAAGCTAAATGCGCCAGTAACGGAAAATCAAAGGCAAATATTTGCTCAAGTAAGCAAAAGAAAGGAATACTAAAGTATAGATTGAAGGCACAAACAAATGAGCAATTGCAAATTGATCAAAGTTCTGTACAAAACTTGAAGACTGATGATACAAAACTTCCTTCAATCAAACATGAAACAAGGAAGAGAAAACCAAAAGTTGTTGGCGGAAAATTAAAACTTGATCATGAAAATACAACATCACCTGAACAAATCCGCTTAAGTGATGAAATGATGAAAGCAGTAGAGCATCGTATTGCAGAGCTATCTTTTCTAAAGCATGTAGAAGATGTTTGTGCTGAGAGAAATGTTAATTTAAAAAGAAATTCAGAGCAAGACCAAACTCATAAACTTGCTGATAGTACAGATTTTACCAGCAATCTGGATGTTATTTTTGAAAAACAAACGGGTCCTGTTACTTACTATTTTCAGAAATTATCGTTTTGCACAAAATGCAAACTGATCAGCAAGTTGGGTATTGAAACTAACATTATATCATCTGAAACATGCGACCGAAGAATCTTGGGAAAACCTCTGAACACGAAAATCATTATGGGTGATGGAAATTGTTTCTTCAGAGCCTTGTCTTTTGCGATATCAGATGAAGAAAGTCACCATAAATTATTGAGGAAAGCAGTTGTTGCGCATATGATAAAATTTCAAAATAAATTCAACAGCTATTTACGACTAGGATATAAGTCTGTACCTGAATATTTGTCGAAGAAAAGCATGCTACATGATGGTACATGGGCTACTGAAGTCGAGATCTTAGCTGCAGCAGATTTGCTTCAAACAGACATTTACATTTTTGATGAAGCAGTATATTCATGGCAGCTCTTCTCTGCAAAACAAGTAGATAAAAGAACAAAAGTGGAACTGGGAGCCATTTATATGACACATTGCGATCAGACACATTACAATGTTGTATTGTCTGTAGACACTGTATTTGCTATTGAAGGTCATGGATCAAACAAAGTCATATCAGGAGTAAATTTTATAGAAGAAAATAAATCACCAACATCTGTTGATTCAGGTGAAACTATACATTTGAGCAATGTGGTACATAATTGTGATACTATTCAAGGGAATTTTCATCAGGGCCATCACAGATTTTCTGAAAATGCAGGAAAGCAGTGTGTACTTAACAGTTTATCTGCTCTTCTATATAGTAGAGAGAAAAATATGAGTCTCTGGACAGCTGTTGATTTAGACCATACTCTTATAAAAGGAGATGAAATATATGGGTATCTAAGACAAAGTTCCACAATGAATTACGATTATCTCTCTATACCAGATATCCCACGAATGCCTGCTTTTCCTGTATAGGGCACATAATAAAATTTCGAACATCATCTGGGATTTTCTCCTTCTTCTGAACAAAGAGCTCTATTGCCAAAGTCTGATAAATGGTATTCCAATACAAACTGATTTTTCCTGTCCTGCACCTCCAGTTAAAATGCATACAGTGGTTTCATCTTCTATGTTGGATCCGAAGTGAACTGACATGGTTGTTGAAATTCTCTTTTGTTTGCAATTTAAAGACTGTAGAAGTCCTAATGGTATTGTTGTTCAGAAGATTCGGACTGGGCTCGTTTGCACAGTCCGAGGTTTTAGCAGGTAAACCAATATCTGGAACCTATATCATACTCTTTTATGATATTGGTGTGTCTGGATGCAAAATGATACAACTGCTGTCTGAAGGCTGTGGACCTATGTTTGCATCTTCTGCTTCTTTATGCTCTGTATTTGGAGCAACTTCATCGAAATCATCAGTTCACATTCTGCTTGAAGTCGGCCTTGTTCCAGTTCATCAACAAAGTTTTTCATATTTCTTTTGTATAGCATTAAATGATGTTAGCTTTGCTTTTATAAATGTTGTTCGAAGGGTTGGTGTACCAATTATTATGTCGTTACTCTCATTGCGCCATGGCAGGAAAAGAAGAAATTCTTTCTCGAAGTACTGTTCAGAGTTAGTTTTTCTTGCTGTAACCAAACATATCGTATAACTTCTTTGTCTTTCCTCTTCGTATCTTAATTCGCGTTCTTTAAGTGACTAAAATCATCTTCTTGTCAAAGTTTTGCTTCTTCAAATGTAATCATCTTCAATTTGTGTTCCGAATATTTTATCTGCCACTTGGAAATTCTTCCTTAGGAAATGCTACTTTCAAGTTCAGATACTACCAATCTGGCTAAAACGGACCAATTCTCAAGTTTTTGTTTTTTTTGGGTTCTTTTTAGGTGTTACCTAGTAATCATATATCTGCTTTTGGGGATATTCAGTCGAATTCTTTAGGTAGATTTTTCCAAATCTTCTTGACTTTTTCAAGAGAAACAAACCTTTCATCAGGAGGGGAAGTATTTATAAAAACAACGATCTCTTGTTAGCTTGTGTGAGTGGCATTTGCAGAATCAAGTAACCTAGCTCTTGGGCAGCTGTGAAACTTCTACAAAGTTCAAGTGAAACTTATTGCCTATAATGCCTGACTTGACGTCCTTAAGGTCCATATTTCCTTCTACTGGACTGCTTCCTGTGAGGCTTTTTTCCAAGTAAAGCACTAATACTCTCTGAGACTTACTGATGTAAGAATCTATGTAGGTAGCACATGCGGTGGGATCTAAAAAAAACTGAATGTCTAGGTTTGCATGCCATGCCTGAGTTAATAGCTAAGATTGTAAGTAATTCACCGCTCATTTCAGGCAGGGTTTCTGCCTGAGAAATATTTTAGGAAACCTTTCAGTGATGCCTCTGATACATTTTATATATTCTGTCTCTTCCATTTGCACTATTGGTTTGTAAGAAAATCCAGAAAACTTTAACTGCAAGCCATCTTTTGTATTATTCATTTTCTTCTGAGTAATGCTGTGTATTTTTTTCTATAATTCTACAAACATCAGTTTCCAGTGGTTCTAAGGAAGGCCATAGGGTTCTTGGTAAAGGAGGTTAATGGGAACCAAATCTAACACCACTGGTTACCACCTTTTTTGGCAGTTTTAGAAATGTTTATGAACGCTGAAGTTGTAGTAGTTTCTGCTAGTTTCAGAATTGTCTGTTTGTAGGAGCAGGTAATATAACTTGTCACATAATGCAATGAAGGCTTTCTACATTATCGTCCTGGATATCTTGGGGCATTGGTCAGTCCATAGAGCATATGGATGTGTGGTGAGCCTCTGTTTTGGGAAATTCTACTCTACGAAATGTGTCCGGACATCACCTAATAGGATTGTGTTGACTTTTTAAGGAACGAAGTTGAACAAAAAGTTGAACTCTGTTGTCAAAAAATTGGAACAGGTAAACAGGATCTTTTTGAACTAAAATTTTGTTTTGAAAATTCCAGTCTGCTTTTCTAAGATCATCATTTGAACAGAGTTTTTCCCATCTAACTGAGCAAGGGTTTTGAGAGAGATCAGGCCATGCTTGTAATGTGCTGATGATAAAGACATGAACCATGGTAGGCAGATCAAGTTGTCCTTCATTTGCAAAAACATCTTATCTTTTTTGGATGACAGGTATGCTGGAGAATTGCGTTAATGCTTCTGAATATGTAATAGCCTTCATTTCAAGCTTACAATTTCATTTGTTGTTGATGAATTCTTGCTTGACCTGCAGTCAGAGGTTTTGCCATCAAGTTTACATTCGCCGCAAGCGCAGGTTGACTTTGTTCACTTATTATGTTTTGCTTGTATTTTTTTCAACTTGAAAAATATGTTTCGGACAGGAATGAGCAGCCCTCCTATCAACACTTCTCAGTTCCCATTTTGCAATATCACTTGTAATGAACAGGAGTTTTGAGCGTTCAGTGTTTTCTTTCCTTTTCTGACCAACAAAATATTGTTGGGAAACAAAGATATTTCTGCATCTTTAATCTTCATTACAAACTAAGGGGTCTGTGGTTTTCACCAGGTGCAAATAACATACACTTTGTTAGGTATCAGTGTCAGCTCATCACACGTGTATCAGAATTTCTTGGATACATATCATCTGATGAATATTTCAAGCAAAAATGGGTCTTCAGACAGTTTCGAATATTCTCTGTTCATCATTTTAATTGTGATTTACCTGTGTATTCAGATTTTATCATCACTTGGATCACTCTGAAACATCATCTTTCCAATGAGTGTTGATACGTAATCTGAGATTATTTAATAACATCTCACTGGTTTTTCATTAGCCATTGTAGTGCATTCATAACAGCATTTGGGCGAACATTTTTCAGTAAAGCAGGCGGATTATGAGATAAACGTTTTTTTTCAACTTAACTGCAATGGGGTTACATGCTCATACCATTTGTCTTGGTAAAGCATTTACTGTTGGTTGAATGTCAACAGGCACATTTAACCACATTTCCTTTAGCTGACAGCTGACGTCCTCTAGGCAACTCTCTTATTTGCAATAAAAGGTATTCTCTGTTGAATATCAGTCTTCTTCAGAGAGGGTGCAACTTGCAACACATCTGGCTTGGTCGGCATAATCATTCCATTTTTTCGAGAGAGTCTTGGGAATTTTTTCATCCTTCAGTGATACTAAACAGTTCTGCACAGCATTCTTCCTCATTTTGTGATTTCAATCCTGTATCAATAGGGTTTTATCTTTGTTCACTGATATTTTGTGTAGAAAGCTTTATACAACACTCCGTGGAAACCATGGTTTGATGGCATCATGTACACACAAAAAGTGGACGCTTCTGCTGCCTTCTTGGTGGAATTTTCAAATACATTGTTCAATAGATTCGCCCATTTTTTCTTTTTATTGAAAGTTCTGCCTCTTTTCGCAAATAATCACTGCTTGTTCGTTTACATACTTTTTACAACTTTGTCCTTGTCCCTTTCATTATTCTATAGCAACCTTTTCCGAACTTTCTTGTTTCAATATATCTTTCAAACAGTCTAATTGCAGTGGATCCATATCGTTTTATTATTTCTTTGCGTTGCATCTCTTGCTCACAACCTATTCTTTGTCTTCTTTGTTTTCTCTTACTTCTTAAAGTGGTTTTTGTTTTTAGTTTTAATTTTCATGTTCTGGTTTTTTGTTTGGCAGCTTTTTTGCGCTTGATACTCTTGCTCACAAAACTCTTTGTCTTCTCTTGCTTTTTCTCTTGCTTCTTAAAGTGTTTTTTGTTTAGTTTTGATTTTTATGTCAGGTTTTTGTCTAGCAGCTTTTTGTGCTTTAATATTCTTGCTCAAAAACTCTTTGTCTTCTCTTCTTTTCTCTTACTTCTTAAAGTGTTTTGGTTTAAGTTTTGATTTTTTCATGTCTGGTTTTTGTCTTTAGCAGCTTTTTTGTGCTTTATATTCTTTGTCACAAAACTCTTTGTCTTCTCTTGCTTTTCTCTTACTTCTTAAAGTGTTTTGTTTAGTTTTGATTTCATGTCTGGTTTTTTGTCATAGCAGCTTTTTGTGCTTTTATATTCTTGCCACAAAACTTTTGTCTTCTCTTGCTTGGTCTCATACTTTTTTAAAGGGTGGTTTGTTAGTTTTTATTTTTCCATGTCAGGTTTTTTGTCTAGCAGCTTTTTGTGGCTTTATATTTCTTGCTCACAAAAACTTTATGTCTTCTCTTGCTTTATCTCAATATTTTTAAAGGGTTTTGTTTTAGTTTTTAATATTTTCATGTCAGGTTTTTGTCTAGCAGCTTTTTGTGCTTTATACTCTTGCTCACAAAACTCTTTGTTTTCTCTTGCTTTTTTTCTTTACTTTTTAAAGTGTTTTGTTTAGTAATCATTTTCCTTTGTGGTTTGTCGTGTGGCTCTTTGAGCTGCAAGCTCCTTTTCACAATGTCTTCGCCGATGTCCTCACTTTCTTTCATGGCTTTTTCTGTGTACTTTCTATCCTTGATTCTATAATCTTCACTTGCCCTACGTTTTTTCATGTAGTTATTCATGTATTGCTTTCTGTCCGATTTAAGTCTAAATCCTTGTGCTTTTGTAGCATTTATTTTTACTCATCATTTTGTTTGGTACTGAAAATATTTGTCCAACAGTGTCTGCTTGTTTTTTGAACTGTTAATTACATTCCTTGCTTCGTAGATTATTGAATCCAAATATCTTTCCGTGTCTTCCTTTAAGCTTGTATCTTTCTGCATATCAGGAACTTTGACATTTGGGGGAAATAAATTTGTTTCAACGTGATGATGTTCAACAGAAGCAGCTGTTACTTCAAACATATCTTGTGGTGAATGGTTCATTGACCTCGCCAGGTTTATGCAAATGACAATACACTCTTGAACACTATGGAGAAATTTGAGATACTGCTCCCATTGAAATTTTGCAGCCTGATCTATTTCTAGAGTGTGAATCAAATACAAAATATCCTGCTGTTTGCTTGACAACAATAAACGTGTTACCTTTGAATGTATAAATGCACCATGGACGTTTTTTGATCTAAAGCAATCTGCAGTGCTTCAAACAGTGTAACAAACTGAAAATGATCCCAAATCCTCGACAATTTCAAAGGTACCCGATAGTGAATTCTTGAAACTCTATTTTGAACATTTTTTCATTGTATTCTATTTTT
>SAYR01036912.1:92903-114507 GCA_004382745.1 Argopecten irradians irradians | reverse complement strand
TGTCGGGACCATGTCAGGATCATTTTCATGCAAGTTTCAAGCCAAATCGCACCGGCAGAACTTGATAAGAAAGTTCAAAAATGTGTTTTCAAGATGGCCGCTGTGGCAGCCATCTTGATTTCAGATCAACCGAAAAATAACAACAACTTTATCAGGACCAAGTGAGGATCATTCATGCAAGTTTCAAACAAAATCGCACCGGTAAAATTGATAAGAAGTTCGAAATATGTTTTCAAGATGGCGGCTGTGGCGGCCATCTTGGATTTCGATCAAACCTGAAAAAATAAACAACACTTGTCAGGACCATGTCAGGATCATTTCATTGCAAGTTCAAGTCTAATCGCAACCAGTAGAACGTTAGAAGAAGTTCAAAATGTGTTTTCAAGATGGCGGCTGTTGGCAGCCATCTTGGTTTCGGATCAACCAAAAATAACAACACTTTGTCAGGACCATGTGTGGCATCATTTATGCAAGTTTCAGTCAAATCGCACCGGTAGAACTTGAGAAGAAGTTCAAAATGTGTTCAAGATGGCGGCTCTGGGGCCATCTTGGATTTTCGGAGCGACCCGAAAAATAAACAACACTTTGTCGGGACCCCATGTCGGGATCTTTCATGAAAGTTTCAGCCAAAATCGCACTGGTAGAGACTTGAGAAGAAGTTCAAAATGTGTTTTCAAGATGGCGGCTGTGCGGCCATCTTTGGTTTGTTTGGTTTCTTTGTTTGATTAATTAACGTCCTAATTTACAGCTTGGTCATGTATAGGGACGGCCTCCCCATGGTATGCGATGTGTTGCGTGGTATGTTGTGCGAGGGTGCGTGTTTGGGAGACTGCGGTATATTCATGTTGTGTCTTCTTGTATAGTGGAACTGTTTTGCCCTTTAATAGTGCTAGATCACTGAAGCCATGCCGCCGAAGACACGCAAGAAACACACTCCCCCCTTCACATTTAACTGACAACGGGCGAACCAGTTGTACCACTCCCTGTATTGCTGAGCGCTAAGCAGGAGCAGAAACTACACTTTTAAAGACGTTTTGGGTGTGTCTCGCCAGAGGGACAGAACATCCAGGAGCCTTCCTGCACAAGGCGAACGCTTCAACTCAAGGCCAAAAAGTTGAGGCGGTGCAAGGAGGCATTAGGAAAGATAAAGTCAATTAGGAGAAGAGACAAGGAGGCCCAAGGGCCTTAACGGTTCATCTGACTACCTTGAAGCCAATAGTAAAATAATTATATATAGGTGTCAACTTTGTCAGGATCATGTCAGGATTAGTTTTGCAATATCTTTACAAACAAATTTCTATTTCAACACAAGAGGCCCAAGGCGCCTTAAACATATAGGATATTACTTAGATTTATAGTTCATGGTAGTCATCTTGATTTGGGATCAAACGCAGGAGATTAACAAAACTTTGGTCGGGACATGTCAGGATCATTTCATGTTAAGTTCAGCCAAATCCCACCGTTAGAACTTGAGAAGAAGTCAAAAATGTGTTTCAAGATGGGCGGTTGTGCGGCCACTGGGATTAAGGATCGCCGCGAAAAAACAACACTTTTTCGGGACAGTGTCAGATAATTTCATGCAAGTTTCAGCCAAATCCAAGTTAGAACTTGAGAAGAAGTTCAAAATGTGTTTTCAAAATGGCGGCTGTGGCGGCCATCTTGGATTTCGGATTGACCCGAAAATAACAACACTTTTTCGGACCATGTCAGGATCATTCATGCAAGTTTCAGCCAAATCGCACCAGATAGAACTTGAGAAGAAGTTCAAAATGTGTTTTCAATATGGTGGCTGTGGCCGCCATCTTGGATTTCAGATCAACCCGAAAAATAACAACACTTTGTCGGGACCATGTCAGGATTGTTCATGCAAGTTTCAGCCAAATCGCACGGTAGAACTTGAGAAGAAGTTCAAAATGTGTTTTCAAATGGCGGTTGTGGCGGCCATGTTGGATTTCAGATCGACCCGAAAAATAACAACACTTTGTCGGGACCATGTCAGGATCATTTCATGCAATTTCAGCCAAATCCACTGGTAGAACTTGAGAAGAAGTTCAAAATGTGGTTTTCAAATGGCGGCTGTGGCGGCCATCTTGGATTTCGGATTGACCCGAAAAATAACAACACTTTTGTCAGACCATGTCAGGATCATTTCATGCAAGTTTCAGCCAAATCCCATTAGAACTGAGAAGAAGTTTAAAAAGTGTTTTCAGATGGCGGCAGTGGCGGCCATCTTGGATTTCGGATCGACCCGAAAAATAACAACACTTTGTCGGGACCTGTCAGGATCATTTCATGCAAGTTTCAGCCAAATGCCACCGGTAGAACTTGAGAAGAAGTTCAAAATGTGTTTTCAAGATAGCGCTGTGGCGGCCATTCTTGGATTTTCAGATCGACCAAAAAATAACAACACTTTGTCGGAAACCGTGTCAGGATCATTTCATGCAAGTTTTAAGCCAAATCCCACTGTAGAACTTGAGAAGAAGTTCAAAATGTGTTTTCAAGATGGCGGCTGTGCGGCCATCTTGGATTTCGGATCGACCGAAAAATAAAACAACCACTTTGTCGAAACCATGTCAGGATCATTTCATGCAAGTTTCAGCCTAAATCCCACTGGTAGAACGTTTGCAGAAGAGTTCGAAAATGTTGTGGTTTTCAAAATGGCGTTGTGGCGCCCATGGTTGGATTTTCAGATCGCCACCCGAAAAAATAAAACCACTTTGTTCGGACCAGTGTCAGGATCATTCATGCAAAAGTTTTCAGGCCAAATCCTCACTGGTAGAACTTGAGAGAAGTTCAAAATGTGTTTCAAATGACGGCTTCTCGGCGGCTCATCTTGGATTCGGCATTGGGACCGCGAAAATAACAACAACTTTGTTGGGACCCAAACCGTGTTATCCATAACAACCCCCCTCCTTCGGTAATCTAAACCGCCTCCCGCTGTTCCGGTCGATCATTTCATTGCACACGTTTCAGCCAAACGTTCCCATCCCGGCGGTGTCGTTATGTAACTTGAGAAGACCGTTTTTCACAAACAGGTTTCAATAATGTGTTTTTCAAATTCAGGCGCCGTGGCGGCCGCATTCTTGAATTCAGACCGCGACCCCAAAAGTTAAATAAACAAACACTTTGTAAACGCGGAACCCTACAGCGTTCCGATACTCAGGATCATTTTTCATGCAAGTTTAAAGCCCACAATGGTTTCTCCTTACTTTCCTTGGTGTCCCTTTCTAGAACTTGAAAAAGGGAGATAGTTTAGGTTCCAAAAATGTTCGTTTTTTTCAAGATGCGCTGTGCTTGCTTTTCTTATCTTTGGTATTCGGATTCCACCCGAATGCAAAGAACCAAACAAACACTTAATGTCATATGGGACCATGTTCAGGATCATTTCATGCAAGTTTTCAGACTTCAGAATCCCAGCTAGTGTATGGGTACCCATTCAAATTTTAGAAACTTCTTTCGAGAAGAACAGTGTTCAAATATATGTGTTTTCAAGATTGGCGGCTGTGGGCGCCATCTTGTGGATTTCAGAATCGACCTTCTGAAATTAAATTGGGAGAGACGAGGAGCAGCAAAAAAACCTCCAAAAATAAAAGGGTGTACATTAAAAAAACTAGGTGGTGGGGGGCGGGAGATTGTAATTATTTCCACCCCATAAAGTAAGGAAATTTTTCAAAAATTTCATGCAAACAGTTTCCAGCCAAATCCCCCCCGAGAAGGAAACTGTATTAAATATCTTTAGAGAAAGAAACGCTTCGAAAAATGTTTGTTTTTTTTCAATTATAAAGAGATGGCGGTTGATCTTTTTTTTTATAAAATACCGAAAAAACATGAACCCATGTGAGACAAAAAGCCCCAATGGTTGTTGCTTCAATTTTCGTTACGATTTATGAGGATAACGACCCGAAAAAAAATAAACAACACTATAAAAAAATGTCAGGTAAACAAAAGGCGACCACCCTAAAAAAAAAAACCAATTAATATACAGGAATTCATTAAATGATCATGCAACAAGTTCTCAGACCTATAAAAATAACAATTCCCACTTTGGGTAAACCTACGCAGTAGTTACACTTTTGAGCAGGAATATGTGTTCATAAATGGTGTTTGTTCTTCAAGATTGTCGGCTGGTTTTTCGCGCCATCGTTGGACGGATCGACCCGAAGGGAAGGATATAATAACTAACCACTAATATGTTCCTTTGGGATTCCGTCCCCGTCCAAAACAAAAATAAAAAACCAACCTTTCGTTTTAAAAAATAAATGTTTTTTTTGTTTTTTAAAATTTTTTAGGCCCGGCGCTTATGTAAAAATGGTTAGAAAGATAAAAATTAATTATGGGCCTTTTTTTCTGGTCCAAAACTTCCCCCCAAATTTCTTAAGGGGTTTACATGGGGAAAAGAAGGGAAACCAATTTCAAATTAGACCAAGTTTCAGACCAAAAATCCCAAAAACTAGGACTAATAAGAACTTGAGAAAAGAAAAGTTCTCCAAAAATGAGATGAACGAAATAATATTATAAATAAAACGCACGAGCGGTTGACGGCGCGTTTTTCTCTCTTCCAAAAACCAGCCATCTCCCCAACAGACGTCGCCACGGCCGCGGGAAAGAGACGAAAGGTGCATCGGTAACAGATTACGATTTTTTTTACCAACGACAGTACGGTGAAGGTCACACCACTACCATATTGGTCCAGACAACCCTAGTACTAGCTTGAATATATTTCTCCCCCTATATATATGAATCATATGCCTCTATACGTATAAGGAGTAACACCATTCGGGAATATCAGGTCCAATCATGCACGCCGTATTTCTGAAAGTATCTCCCTATTGGAACTTAATCTAAAGTCAGTTACAATATGGAAAGTAAGAATACAACAATCTGATATCGGCCTATTAAACAATACAACTTAGTCCCCTTAACCGTGACATTTTATCTCCATTTTATAGTACCGGTCACTGTAAGGGTCAAAAACCCTATGCTGGGTGAGTTATGGCGTATTGTTACATCTCTGGTTGATCACAAATCGAAGATGGCTACCATGACACTATATCTAATTAATTTCCTATATGTTAAGGCCCTTGGGCCTCTTGTTTGAAATAAAATTTGTTGAAAGAAATTGAAAATGATCCTGACATGGTCCTGACAAAGTGACACCATATATAATTAATTTTACTATTGCCAAGGTAGTCAGATGACCGTTAAGGCCCTTTGGGCCTCTTGTTGCTATATTTATACAGTAGTTAAGGTTTAAGCAACACGTTTGTTATAAATTCGCAAATTATTTTCAAATCAAATCAGATGCAATACGAACGCTGAACTCAATATGCTTTCGTTACAAATTATTTTAATTCGTGATGTCAACGTGGTAGGTACGCTAAACATTTGTTTTACACACTGTCCCAGTGCGCTATAAAGCCGCAAAACCCAGTCAGTTGTGGATATCAACAAATAACAGCGGATATACAGCGCATATAGTAAGCATGTATTGCGTACAAATAGCGCATCTAATGCGAATGATTTCAGCAATCAAAATTTTGTGCAGTTCAAAAATCCTGGGAACTGAAAAACATGCCATTGCGGATGAGTGCGGATGTTGGGCGACAGATACAAGTACGATTTACGAATATTGCATATGTTCAGCGAATACCAGCCAATTTTGTGCGAAATACATTCGCAAATCTTCCTAAACGCCAGTGGAACCGGGCCTTTAGACTGGGACGACAAACGACTGCTGGATTAAACCTCCGTTACACTTATATCTTTCTTAATGTGATCTATTTGAGTTAAAAAAATACTGCAGGTAGGGCGTTAGAATTGTACCTGCTGCCCCTATTGCATGATCGTAAAAGGCGACTAAATTTAGGATCTTATCTTTTCTCTTCTTCCTAACTGACTTTATCTTTCCTAATGCCTCCCTTGGCAATGCCTCACTTTTGGCCTTGAGTTGAGCGTTCGCCCCTGTGAGGAAGGCTATGGGTTCTGTCCCCTGGCCGAGACACACCAAAGTCTTTAAAAGTGGTAGTTTCTGCTCCTGCTTAGCGCTCAGCATACAGGGAGTGGGACGACTGGTTCGCCCGTTGTCAGTATAATGTGACCGGGTGGGGTGTGTTGCTTGGTGTCTTCGGCGGCATGCTTCAGTGATATAGCACTAAAAAAAGAACAACAGTTCCACTATACAAGAAGACACAACATGAATATACCGCAGTCTCCTAAAACACGCACCTCGCACAACATACACGCAACACAACGCATACATGGGAGGCCGTCCTTACATGACCATAGCTGTTAATAGGACGTTAATAAATCAAACAAACAAACAAACAAAATAATGAAGTCTATAAAAATACTCTCTTTTTATAGGCCGTACAGTGGACTCTCCATCCTTAGTATAAGGCTGGACCATACATGGACCGTTTCCCGTTACTATAAGGCTGGGCTACTAGACTCGACTATACATGGACCTTCTTCCCTTACTTTAACATAAGCCTGGACTGTACGCTGGCGCGTTTCCAGCAAGATGTTGACGGACCTGATGTTTTGGTTGAAATCCCCAATGATAATTATTGGTTTTAAGGGATCATAATTTTCAAGTAAGGTACTAAAAAGTTGTTTTTGAAGGCTCCGAAGACAGTGGTGACTGCGAGGACAGTGGTGACTCGGAGGATGGTGGTGGCTCCGAAGACGGTGACTCAGTGGAGGAGGGTGGTATCTGTTTAATGATTACGTTGTGATATGCATAATTGAGAGTGTCGTTTTGAGTATTGATATATCAAAAAAATTGAGATTCATTTTGAAATGGGATTGACTAGGCATATTTTTCAGAATCATTTTCATTGTAAGTAGTTTACTTACGCAATTGGTCACCTCACCCTCTAAGAGGTCACAGTCTGTGGATGGATATATTTCAATGGAGGGGATGTCATCAACACAGTCCCCCAACAACCATTCCTGTTCCCTCCAACCTTTGATGGTTATGGATGGTTGATCGGGCGGCGCCAGCCCGCAACACAAAGTGAATGTTTTGTTTGGCCCAGTAGCCCACTCCGCCATCATTGTGCACATGCAATGTACAAATGTAATGTCATCCCTATTCGCATTACACGCAAACAGTAAGAGTGTATTTTTACACCCTTTAATTACATGTATTGTCCATATGCTAACAAGTATTAGTTTGATACTGGACGCGTCCATCTTCTCCATCTTCTTCTGTTGTAATTGTGTGGGTTACAAGAAGACACAACACGAATATGCCGCAGTCTCCCAAAAAACGCACCTCGCACAACATACACGCAACACATTGCATACATGGGAGGCCATCCTTACATGATCATAGCTGTTCAAAGGACGTTAATTAATCAAACAAACAAACAATTTTTTTCTATTCACGTACACGGGGGTACCGTTACGTAGAAAGTCGCGTATGTTTTTTAACATGCACTAGGAAGTACCGTTATGCCATCATGTGGTATAAATACGTATATGAACAAATTTTAGTAGTGACTTACTATTGCTAAACGAATTTCCAATTGTACTACATTGATCTATAATATCAAGATATGTGGAAAGTCGTTAGCTCAATCGGTATAGTACTCTTCTTGAATCATAAAGTGACCTATAAATAGCGGTTCTTTCGTGGGGCCTCTTTAAGGGTAATGTCCTGTATATTTATAAAATTACCGTTGTAATGCATGTACAGTTAGAATGTAACCGCTAGTGCCTTATCAAGCTAATATTTGTTTCAATTAATCTATAATATTATGCTACCGCTCAATTCATACACTTCTGTTGTATATGTTGTATATATTTATAGATTTTAATTTGTATAATTATTGTTCTGTATATGTTCTGGTATACACATACATTGTAAATGTATGTAGGATTTAGGTTAATTGGTAAAATTATCTTGTATATGTTCTGGTATACACATACATGTATGTGGGTTTTAGTTTGGTCTTTATATATTTTTGAGGACGCATACAGTAGGGATGGGTATCGCGAAAAATTTTGTATCGCGATATATCACGATACATCATAAGTGTATTATGATACATATCATGATATTTTGGTATTATTTTTGTATAATAAGAATTGCATGTTTTTTTCTGTCAATCACCTAAAAAGAGTATGAAATAAATGTTTTGTCAATATATCACTTTTATTCTTGTTTTTATCTATAAAATGCAAGATAATGTCTGTGTTACTTCTGCTCGATGTTTTGCAAACACTTAACGTTACTACTGGACGGGACTCAGTAGCTGGGTGATGGCGACGCAAGTGAGTCGTCAGGTTCCTTGTTCCGCCACTACATTTAACGATTGCCGTACACAATCGACATCCAGCGATGCTTTCCTCGTTATCTTTCCCCTTAACGTACTGTAAGGCCAAAATGCTGCCATACAACCGCCTTTGCTTCGGATTTTTTATGAGGTTATCATTCGTGCCTATGAAGGCCGCCATTTTGAAACGTTACTAAGCACAAGATCAATCATAATCTACGTATGATAACATCCCAAAAATCCATCTTAACCTGTACATTTGTCTGAAATGTTGTTAAAATATATATTTTAGTTTTAATTTTTATACAAATTCTCATTTTAAAAATATTTCCCGTCAAAAACGAAATTTTCACTGAAATATACGGAAAATCCCCGAATGATTCCGAGTGAACCGATACGACTAAATCGTACCGCGATACGTATCGTTTTCAAAATGAACCTGGATATATCGGTATACCGATAATACCGCAAACCACTAGCATACAGTATCATTTCTCGTCATAATTAATAAATAGTGTTTGTATATTTAAGCAGCATGTATGTACTTCTGTTTCCGGAAGTGACGTCACAGATAGTATTTCACAATATGATGCAATCACAATAATTGCAAAAATCAGCAATATTTCACAATATGATGCAATCACAATAGTTGCAGAATCGGCAATATTTCACAATATGATGCAAAAATCAGCAGTATTTCACAATATGATGCAATCACAATAATTGCAAAATCAGCAATATTTCACAATATGATGTAATGCAAGAATTTAACAACAAGTGACGTCATTGATTCTACACATGTTGCCGGAACATCCTGAAATTATTTTTATACATGACCCTATACTGAGTGTCGTTATAGATATTCTTGTAGATTAATGAGTTAACATTTACTTGCATACACAAGAAGAGAAAAATTGATATATCCATGATGTGTGAGTACGTTGAATGTCTCATAGTAGACAAAAAATACATGAAATATATAATTTTCCCAAACAGGGATAGAAACACCACCATGGATTTCCCAAACGAACAAGACGGGATGTTGATGAAATATCACGCTCCACCAGGATTTCACAATGTGATGTACCTCATGGATATCAAAATATGTTGTCAAAAGCGAAAACGAAATAGACTATGATCTCATGGAAGACGAATTGATGTCGTTTATCAAGGAAAGGTGCTATAAACACGTGCACATCCGCAAAAGTCTTATAATATTCGACACTGATGTAGCCGATGTAGCAAAACCATGCATTTGTCACGATACAAGGTGTGAGGGACACGATCAAATGTACATAGAATTGTGGATAAGGGAAAAAAAACTACACAAATTGATGTTATATGTGCGTACAAAAATTCAATTGCTATTTCACAATATGACATCATCGTACGATATTTCACAACGTTGTAAAATATACAACAATCTATAAATAAACGTTACTAACTGTTGTGAAATACAGTCGTAGATTTCACCTTGATTGTGCAACACATCATGAAGGGTATATAAGAAACGAATCTTCTGTCTCTCTCCATAACAAACACCATGGCCACCGGAAAACTGATGATAGACGAAACTCATGAAAGCAGAGGAACCAAACGACAAAGGAGCGAGGACGTTGCAACTCCAATACCGCGAAACACGATAAAGAGAATGTTGATGGGGGATTTTTGCAAGTTACACATAGGCAAAGAAGTTTATGTGGTGGCTAATATGTTTCGCGGAGAGACTTTGATCCACATCAGAACATACGGGAAGAGAGAGGACGGGACAACGTTTCCGACAAAGAAGGGCATTGCTCTCAATCTCACGAGGTGGAAGAGACTCGAGGACAGGTGTTCCGGTACCATAGACGACACAATAGAAAAAGTCAAGAAAGGGGAACACGTTGACATGAAGTTACATTTGGGCGGAAACCTCCACGCGAGCATAAATAGTGGATATGGCTGTGTCAATATCAGGAGGTGGTATATGCCCAAGGATGAAGATGGAGGATTGGTACCCACGAGACAAGGGATTGCCCTGAACTTCGAACAATGGGACAAGCTGAAAGACTGTATGCTGTTGTTACCAGATTTCATCGGTGACGAACTTGATGATGTGATACTGTGCAAAGACGCTCATCAGAACCAGATGGGGATGATTGCAATGCTTTGATTGCAACCCCAATCAAAACATTGCTTGAACATTGTAAAAGGATATGATGACACGTTCCATATAATAATAGTGATGTACTGTAAATGAATGAAACCATTTGTACAATATATGTAATTGATGTAAATTAAAAAAAAAATGTCAGACGCTCCAGAAAATACATTTCATTTACGATGTTGTCACAAGAGGAGAAAGAATACCTCGAAAGAGTATGGACAGATCCACGTTACTCTGCAGCTTTCTCTGGACCTTTAAAACTATACCAGTTTGTCAAGAGACAAGGGAAACACAAGATAGGTCTGCGTAGGATCAGACAATTCCTATCGAACAACGAAGCATGTTCTCTACAAAAGAGAGTACAGAGAAAGTTCAAGAGAACACATGTTGTCGTTCAGGGAATCGACAGTCAATGGGATGCTGATTTAATGGACGTTAAAAATATATCGAAATACAATAGAGATATTCAGTACATACTGATCATGCAAGACGTATTTTCCAGGTACATTTTCACTCATCCTCTCAAGCAGAAGACTGCATCGATAGTATTGAGTGGTTTTAAAACCATTTTTTGCTAAAGGCAGGAGACCGGATGTACTGAGGACAGATAAGGGCAGTGAATTCAATAATAGATGGTTGACAGATTATATGAAGAAAGAAGGGATACGTCACATATACGCTCAAAATGAAACCAAAGGTACTAAAATTTTGTAAGTTTACATCATCCTTTTATTGAACAGTAGATTACATATCAACGAGTAATATTTTTTCTTTTTTCTTCTAACAAATTTTGCAGAGAGAGCTATCCAAAACATCAAGAACAGGATGTATAGGATGTTCACACATGCGCAGAGTTGCGAGTATCTAGACCGATAACAGTCCCTCACAAAAGACATCAACGACACTCCATCCAGATCCCTAGGGAATATAGCCCCTTCAGACGTCAACAAAGAAAACGAGGACGAAATAAGACTCAATGCCTATCTCGTTAGGACGAAAACCACTCTAAGACTGAAAGAAAAGACTGTTAAATATGACAAGAAAAAGAAGAAGAGGAGAAGTCTCTTCAAATACAAGATAGACGACAGAGTTAGAATTACACACCTTAAATGTACTTTCCAGAGGGAATATGATCAAAAATGGACTGGTGAGTTGTTCATCATCACGGACCGCACGACTAGAGATGACTTTCCGATCTACAGACTAAAGGATTTCGACGGCGAGAGCATCAAGGGAACGTTTTACAAACAGGAATTACAGAAGGTGAACGTGGCGGAAAACAACTTATGGAAGGTAGACAAAATTTTGAAAGAAAGGAAAAGAAAGGGCGAAACAGAAGTACTAGTATATTGGCTGCATTGGCCATCGAAGTTTAATTCTTGGATAAAAAAGAGTGACCTCCAAGAAGTATAAAAGGAGACTGTCCATCATTGACTCTTCATTAAACATCAAATATGGCATTCAGAATGGTACTCAGATCCACGGACAGCTCAGACACTCACAGAGACAATAAAGTATATGACTTCAGGGTGCATCTATCGAAACCACTTACATTGATGGGGTACTGGACTTACAGAATTTTCCATAAAGCTTCAAAAAGGGTTGACACCATCGAGTAGACCTGAACTGTTAGTATGTTCCGATCTGTGTGACGATACCATCGTGGGAGAGAGTGAGCTACCCTTACTGAGGATGGTGTACGCCAAGAAAACTTCAAATATCACCTTTGCAACACCATATGATATACCAATGAGAATAGGACATTGCTCTGATGTCCACATCTATATAAGAGACAGAGACAACCAACCTGCTTCATTTCTCAACGGAGACGTCACGGTGACATTACTCTTCAAACGACTACCCTTTCACTGAAGAAGATGGGATCCACGTATGTGTCGGATCCAAGAGTATGGAAATCGTTTTACAAAAATATGTCGGATGGAACATTTGACCCCAGAAGATACAGAGGCCGACAGGCTGGAGGAGGCGTCGCAGGCATGTACGTAAAGAAACCTTGCGTGATTCCCGTCAATTCACACGTCACGATCGAACCGGAAGAAAAGATTGTCGTGGGTAAACAGGTTACGCCCATGTCAGCCGTAGAAGACAGGGCAAAGTCAGAAATGAAGGAAACCATGAAGGAAAACCTCCCTCACGTTCCTATAAAAGGGTTCAAAAACCCCAAACCCAACAGATCGAAGAAAGATTCCAAGAGGGAAAGATCTACGAAGACCCACCGTAACGGAAAAAAACCCAACAAACCGTCTAAGAGAAAGAGGAAAAGTATTTTCGTCATAGAAGACTTTGACAGTGTATTTGGTAAGAAGAAGGGAAAATATGGCATTTCTCAGTGACAAGGTAAGGGACATTGGTGTTCCTTCGGAACTTTCAATATTCACTGTACCGCCAAATCAAGTAGCCATCGAAAAGATATACTTCACGGAATGTAGGCCAGTCTCGGCATTCAATACTGAGGACAGTCCTATAGAAATTAGCGTTCCGGGACAAGGCAGTGAATATATGGACCTGCGCAGAAGCAGGCTTTACGTCAAATGTAAGATAACGAAGTCAGATGATACAGATTTAACTGCAGGCGAAAAGACGGGGATCATCAACATGCCCCTACAGAGCATGTGGTCGCAGATCGACACTTACATGAACGTTAAATTAGTGTCTCTAAACACGAGTAATTACCCATGGAAATCATATCTCAAAGTATTGCTATCTAGTGACCAAACCGTAACGGAGTCCCAGTTGCAAAGTCAACTTTTTTTTTGCCGATGATTTTGACTTAAATGATGCAAATCCTGTCACCGGAGGAGTAGATGGAAAATGGGCTCATTAAACAATCCAGCCAGTGCACATGCAGTGCATGTACAGTCCAGGCTAATGTTAAAGTAAGGGAAGACGGTGCATGTACAGTCTAGTGTATGTATAGTCCAGGATAGGAAGACGGTCCATATACAGTCTAGTGTATGTATAGTCCGGGCTTATAGTAAGGAGAGACAGTCCATGGACAGACTAGTGCATCAGGCTTATAGTAAGGAGAGACAGTCCATGGAGCACATGCAGTGCATGTACAGTCCAGGCTTAAAGTAAGGGGAAACGGTGCATGTACAGTCTAGTGTATGTATAGTCCAGGCTTATAGTAAGGGAAGACGGTCCATATACAGTCTAGTGTATGTATAGTCCAGGCTTATAGTAAGGAGAGACAGTCCATGGACAGGCTAGTGCATCAGGCTTATAGTAAGGAGAGACAGTGCATGGACAGGCAAATGCATATACAGTGCATGTACAGTCCAGGCTTAAAGTGGCTTATAGTAAGGAGAGACAGCGCATGGACAGGCAAGTGCATATACAGTACATGTACAGTCCAGGCTTAAAGTAAGGAAGACGGCCTATGTATAGTCCAGGCTTATATTAAAGGAGAGACAGTGCATGTGTAGACAAGTGTATAATGTAGGAGTCCAGGGTAATTAACCCCATATCATTTCAGTCAAGCATGCGATCTATTAAAAAGAGAGCAGGCGTATCTACAAGTTGATTCGCTAGAGCGCACATGGTATTGCTACACCAAGCCGTGCTTGAACAATTTTGATTTAAGATCAAAGTATTTGATAAGCAGCACACATAATACAGACTTTAATGCTTCTCAAAATATCAGTGCTAAGCAAGAATTTGACTCACAGACGGAGACACTGACAGACGGACTCTAACCCGGCCTGACATTATATGTCAGACAGTCCAAAGCCTGTAATAAACGGGGATGGGAGTCAAAAGACATTTTCAATTATACAATATTCATGCAGAGCGGTTCAAGAAGGAATCCAACAAGCTACATTTCTAATCAAAACATTTATTTTGGCATAGTAATTAGACGCACTTATTCCTTCAATTTAAGGTAAGCATTGGTATGTATAAAATCAGAATCTCTAAAAAAAATGAAACGTTGGTATCAAATCAGAATCCCTAAACAAAAATTTGAAACATTAGTTTATCACCAGTAATTTATGTCAGCAAATCGAATGCCTAATTTTTATATATAAATAGGGGAAAAAAAGCTAATTTTGCTGACACACTTCTTTAATGGATGGTGTTTTATTATATGTTGATAATTTACAAAGATATAAGTCGAGTAATAAAGAAACTTTTGATGAAGCAATTCAAATTTCTATATATGAGAAATGTTAAAAAACTTGTCAAGATAAAATGGAAAAAAAGCTTATTTTACTGGCACACCTGACTCTGTGATGGATGGCACATTACTTACACAAGAATATTTAATAAAGAAACTTAAAAAGGTTTGAGCTTTTACATTCAAAAGCCTAATTTTCATATATGACAAAAAAAACTTTCACACATTTGAGGCTGTGACTTTTCGAAAACGTACTACTTAATAATGAAAGTGGTTTTGAGATGAAATGGTGAAAAAAAACTATTATGTTGAAATTAGTGTACCTGGTTCTGTGATCAGTATAGTATCACACATCATGAAATAGAATTGGGAACAAGATGTCGAGCAACACAGTCGATGTTCCCCCTGATGTGATATATTTTTATGATTGTGTGCATAAACATACAGAACAGTTCCATATTCAATTGGAGGTCAGTTATGTGAAGGGGCCAGAAAACTTTTCTATAAAAATAACTACATATGAAAAGGTCATTGATTTGACTGACGATAACGGAGATGATGATGTAATCGACTTAACTAAAGACGATGTAATTGATCTAAGTAAAGATGATGATGAAATGGAAATCGTAATTGATCTAAGTAAAGATGATGATGAAATGGAAATCGTGGAATATAGACAAATAATGAGACTGGAGAAGGATTACAATTTATAAAGTAAGTAGAGTATCATCTATCGTTAACACAAGTCTACTTATAGGATGTTTACCGATTACTCGTGTACCAATTTGATCTAAGGGAAATAAATCTTAAACATGTCTGCTAATGGTTTACTAATGCCGTCAAACGCTAAATTAATGATGAATTCGGTAATTAGAGCGCTGTTGAAATTGAAAGGATTCAAAGGAGTGTTTTAAATTATACAAGCCAAAATAAAGTTTACACAGCAAGAATCACAGAAATAAATCTTAGGATTTTAATTAGATATTAAATTACATACATTAAAGCACCTCGATAAAATAGTTTACATCAAAAATTGAATGACAAGTTATCATAATAAAATGGGAAAGCTAAAATTGTCAACACACCTGGTTCTGTGATGGATGCTGCATTATATAAATTAGAATATTTAATAAAGAAACTTAAAAAGGTTTGAACTTTTTTGTAAGTAATTCAATTTTGCTGACACACTTCTTTAATGGATGGTGTTTTATTATATGTTGATAATGTACAAAGATATAAGTCGAGTAATAAAGAAACTTTTTATGAAACAATTCAAATTTCTATATATGAGAAATGTTAAAAAACTTGTCAAGATAAAATGGAAAAAAGCTAATTTTACTGGCACACCTGACTCTGTGATGGATGGTACATTACTTACACAAGAATATTTAATAAAGAAACTTAAAAAGGTTTGAACTTTTACATTCAAAAGCCTAATTTTCATATATGACAAAAACTTTCACACACTGGGCAGCATGACTTTTCGAAAATGTAGTACTTAAATAATGAAAAGAAAAAGCTATTAGGTTAAAATTGACACACCTGACTCTGTGATGGTGTCAAAACCAAATTAAGAATTTTTGAATAATTTACGAAGAAATTGAGTTTAATGATATGCCTAAGCAATACTACAACCATAACGAATAAGATGTCTCTTCAAGCGCAAAAATATATATATAAACAAAGGTAATTTGAAAAAAAATGACAAAGGGACAGAAGTAGTATCTGTACAAGTTGGTATTAGTGGAAAGGTCATCAAGCTCAGATAAAAAATACATATATCCCTGAGTTGTAATACCTGTTTCATATGTATATTGCAGAGTTACAAATCAAAGGAAACAACTCTTTAAAAAATGAGATGTTTAGTATAAAAAAAATGCATGTATCGACAAAATGTATACCTGAGTTATAATACCCGAGTTGTAATACCTATCTATATTATTGAGCCAACTTCAATCAAAGGGAAATAACTCTTTAGAAAAATTTAACATGTCTGGTAATGAAGTTCTAAATGTAGCATTTGCTGTACAGTTGAGATTGATTTCACTTTAGAATAAAATAAGTTTTGTTTAGGATCTGACAGAATTTGTGAGTATTTTAAATTATACAATCCAAAAATTACAGTTTATATAACAAATTGCAGAAATACCGTAAAGGATCTCTATTATCACAACATAACCTCTATCTGATTTTAATTGTAACCAGTAACTAGATATTTAATTACAACAAACATACATAAAAGCACCTGCACAAAGTGACACGATTGAGTATTCTAAACCAGAGAATATTGATTATTATAAACACACCATAAGAATTGTCATAAATCACATGTAATAAAATTATAATGTATTAAAGCACCTTTTGAATATCACAATGGAAAAATCACAATAAATTCGCAACATGTAAATTGTAATAAAAATACCTCTATCTGAGGATTTTGATTATTGCAAATGTAAAAATCACAGCATGTAAATTACAATAAATTACCACTACCTGAGGGTTTCGATTATCACAGTTTTTTTCCAATAAATCACTGCATGTAAATTACAATAAAAATAAACATAAAAAAAAAATCACCTCTATCTGAGGCTTTTGATTATTGCAAATGTAAAAATCACAGCATGTAAATTACAATAAATTATAAAAAATTACCTCTACCTGAGGATTTTGAGTATCACAGTTTTTTTTCCAATAAAAATAAACATAAAAAAATCACCTCTATCTGAGGATTTCAATTTACAAGAATGTTCATAGAATTTGACAACATAATGATTACACAGAGGACTCCGCCATTTTTGTCCGACTTCTAGTCATTATTGGTGACCCTTTGAAAGGTGGAGTTTCATCGAGATCTAGGTCTGCGGATGCAGAACCTGAGGTACAGGAGAGAGGCTGGAGGGTCCATGTGTATGCATCGGCGGGAATAGGTTCGATCGACTTTGGTACGGTCTCCTGCCGGTACACTTCATCTATAAAAGAAATAAATCAAACTTGAGATCATTAGCAAATATAAACATTCAACTTCACTTGGTAGTAAGAGTTCTTAAGAAATAGAATATTAAATATTGATATTTTGCTCATTCTAGAACTTACCTTCATCCTCATCATCATCATCATCATCATCATCTTCATATGCTCTATTTTGGACTGCGAAAATAAAGTACAACACTTTATAATATAATAAAGATTTGAGTTTTCTCGAAACACCATATATAATAGATCATAATTACATTTGAAAAGTAGGAAAAACTTTCTTTACTATACATGTTATTATAAAATATCAAGTCATACACTTACAAAGGGTTGAGTCTGACAACAGATGTCTTTTGGTGCAGTAGTCACATACCACGCACACGATGATGAAGCATAAGAAAACTCCAACTGATCCTGTAAGATATACTAATGTATGAAATTTATTGAAATAGTTACCATTTAACCGTTGTCAGAATTAATTGATACTAGAATATAGAACTATTTACCGACTAAGGCTATCCAACCGTTCCAAGTTGTCGTCTCCTCTGTAGTTTCAACCTCTGTTGTCGTCCCGAACTCCGTAGTCCCAACCTCCATGGTCTCGACCTCCGCAGTCCCAACCTCCATAGTTCCAACCTCTGTAGTCCCAACCTCCATAGTTCCAACCTCCGTAGTCCGGACCTCTGTGGTTCCAACCTCCGTTGTCTCGACCTCCGTAGTCCCAACCTCCGTAGTTCCAACCTCTGTAGTCTCAACCTCCATAGTTCCAACCTCCGTAGTCCGGACATCTGTGGTTCCAACCTCCGTAGTCCGGACATCTGTGGTTCCAACCTCTGTAGTCCCGACCTCTGTGGTTCCAACCTCCGTAGTTCCAACCTCCGTAGTCCCAACCTCCGTAGTCTCTACCTCCGTAGTCCGGACCTCCATAGTTCCAACCTCTGAAGTCCCGACCTCCGTAGTCCCAACCATCGTAGTCCCAACCTCCGTATTCCCAACCTCCGTAGTTCCAACCTCCGTAGTCCCAACCTCCGTATTCCCAACCTCCGTAGTTCCAACCTCCGTAGTCCCAACCATCGTATTCCCAATCTCCGTAGTCCCGACCTCCGTAGTCCCAACCATCGTAGTCCCAACCTCCGTATTCCCAACCTCTGTAGTCCCAACCTCCGTAGTCCTAACCTCCGTAACCGTAACGGTCTCCTCTGTAGTTGCAGCATTGATGACATCAATCTATTTTTGAGACCAAAAGTTGTACAGGAAATATCAATAACGAGAATGAACTGTATAGAGTTTATAAACCGAAAAACATGAACAGTCTCATCTAAAACATATATAAACCATACCAGTCTACTGTACAAAAATAACACTCGTTTAAATAATGTTTAAATAGCGTTAGTACATGTTAGAGATAATATTGCTTCTGTCACTTCAATCTAAGGTACATGTGGAAAAAAGTCAACATTCCAACGAGTCATATATTTACACATGCCGTCACAGTAGATGGCAAGTTATCGCAATTAATACTGTCGACGGGGTAGATTACGATCTCCTTATCGTCGCATGCTGTTAAATGAAACCGAGACCTCCAGCCTTTAATGATGATCACAGGCTGGTCGATCTGTAACCCCTCACAGAGGGTGAATCTCCCTTCTGTAGACGACACATCCGTCATTCTACAGTAGTATGCATATGAAGTGGTGTCATCGGATAACTGTAAACAATTCCACGTAAGTGGCATCCACAGCGCCAGCGGGACTGCACCGAGCGCCGCCATTTTAGATCTTCTAAATTTGAAAACGACTAAAAGTCCGGAATACGGACTCGAACAGACATGTTATATAACACATCATTCTCGAATAAACAGTTCATTAAGGTAAAAAAAAATAAAAGATAAAGTGTATAGGGCTAACATAGTAAGTGATTAATTGAGGTGTTAGATTTACGATAAGAAACTCTTCTCTCAACTAAGCTTATTGTCTAGCATCTGTTATGATCTAACACAAGATAAATATGTAACGATAACTGTATTATACACGAACGTGCCAAAAAAAAATAGTACGTGTTAAATACCAAATATCTTTCTTTTCCTAAAAATGAAAAAAAAAGTGTTTAAAATAAATTAGAGATTTCGGAGAGGGTAATACCGGGCTGGGGTGATGGATTTTGATGTAAAATATATTCTCTAAGAATGCACCGTTTTGCATGGATTTATTTTTATTAAAATGAAAAACACGGTATATTTTAAAGATGCTCGTTTAATGTGTATTGAAATATATTTTTCTACCTATGCAGCATCTGTGCTCTCTCAACCCGATCGGGTGTAGGGTCCACATTGTCGTTCTGCGCTGTGAACACACCCACAAATGGTACTTATTTACCTAGTCAGCATCGATGTTCACTCGACCTGTTCTGGTTACCACACCCATTTCTTCCTCATTGGTTGCGACCTCAAATCCACCCGTTTTCTTTCGCGGTATAAATTGGCGGTAAAAACCGTTGGCTTTCACACTGGATTTTCAGCGGGAAAAATATACACTCTTAGCGCCAAAAAAAAAAAAAAAAAAAAAAAAAAAAAACATGGAAGGGGAAGCTTCTTCAGTTGGAGATATCAGAATCGTAGAATTTACGAAGGACGGACAGAAAAAAAAGATTGAATCAAGAATCAATAGCAGTTTCACCATTGGTGTCAACAAATGGAATGACGATAAATACGTCCACATTAATAGAAAGGAGAGATATCTCCCACTCAAGTGGGAGGAGTGGGAGATTATCTCCAAAATAAGAAAAAAAGTGTGGAAAAGAGTCTGCATATTTTTAAGGTAAGTATAAATATAGAAATTAAACCCCCTTTATTTCTTTATGTAATTAGCACTCGTCTGTAAGAGTATTTTTTAACAACAGGATCAACGAGAACAAAGGCAGGGGCAACAGGCTCAACGAGAACAAATGCTAGGACAACAGGGTCAACGAGAACAACATCATTACCAACAACAACAGCAGAATCCACAACAGCAACAGCAGAATCCACAGCAGCAACAGCAATTGCTGCTTGCAACAGCAGAAATATTCAACGATTCACAAATGTTCTAAACTACATGTATTGACATTAGAGTTATCTCCCTGTACTCACTGAATTAGACAGTTCTTTGTTGAACAATTTAAGTAAAATATCGATATTTACGGTAATATCGATGCCTCTTCACATTTAATCATGTATCACAAACGTCTCGTTAAATCTGTTATTGATGTGAATGGAGACGTACTATCAAAAGATAAATCGTACTATGCTTCTAATCTGTGCTTCCTCAGCGTTCTATTTGGTTGTGAGACTGTTTCATGTTTTCGTTTATAAGCCTCTATACAGTTCATTCTCGTTATTGATATTTCCTGTACAACTTTTTGGTCTCAAAAATAGATTGATGTCATCAACGCTGCAACTACAGAGAGACCGTTACGGTTACGGAGGTCAGGACTACGGAGGTTGGGACTACAGAGGCCGAGACAACGGAGGTTGGAACTACGGAGGTTGGGACTACGGAGGTCGGGACTGCAGAGGTTGGAACTATGGAGGTCCGGACTACGGAGGTAGAGACTACGGAGGTTGGGACTACGGAGGTTGGAACCACAGAGGTCGGGACTACAGAGGTTGGAACCACAGAGCTCCGGACTACGGAGGTTGGAACTATGGAGGTTGAGACTACAGAGGTTGGAACTACGGAGGTTGGGACTTAGGATCGGAGGTGGAACCACAGAGGTCCGGACTACGGAGGTTGGAACTATGGAGGTTGGACTAACAGAGGTTGGAACGTATGGAGTTGGGGACTGCGGAGTCGAGACCATTGAGGTTGGACTACGGTTCGGACGACAACAGAGGTTGAAACTACAGAGGAGACGACAACTTGGAACGGATTGATAGCCTTAGTCGGTAAATAGTTCTAATATTCTAGTATCAATTAATTCTGACAACGGTTAAATGGTAACTATTTCAATTAAATTATCAATACATTAGAGTATAATTATCTTATATAACTTATTAAGTGATAGTTGGGAGTTTTCTATGCTTCATCATCG
>SAYR01036912.1:74308-92878 GCA_004382745.1 Argopecten irradians irradians | reverse complement strand
ATCTAAAACATATATAAACCATACCAGTCTACTGTACAAAAATAACACTCGTTTATATAATGTTTAAATAGCGTTAGTACATGTTAGAGATAATATTGCTTCTGTCACTTCAATCTAAGGTACATGTGGAAAAAACTCCACATTCCAACGAGTCTTATATTTACACATAAATACTTGACACCAGACTTGTTGAACCTTAATTCTAATCGATGTTCACACAAAACTTACACATGCCGTCACAGTAGATGGCAAGTTATCGCAATTAATACTGTCGACGGGGTAGATTACGATCTCCTTATCGTCGCATGCTGTTAAATGAAACCGAAACCTCCAGCCTTTAATGATGATCACAGGCTGGTCGATCTGTAACCCCTCACAGAGGGTGAATCTCCCTTCTGTAGACGACACATCCTTCATTCTACAGTAGTATGCATATGGAGTAGTGTTATCGGATAACTGTAAACAATTCCACGTAAGTGGCATCCACAGCGCCAGTGGGACTGCACCGAGCGCCGCCGGTTTAGATCTTCTAAATTTGAAAACGACTAAAGTCCGGAATACGGACTCGAACAGACATGTTATATTAAACATCATTCTCGAATAAACAGTTCATTAAGGTAAAAATAAAAATAAAAGATAAAGTGTATAGGGCTAACATAGTAAGTGATTAATTGAGGTGTTAGATTTACGATAAGTAACTCTTCTCTCAACTAAGCTTATTGTCTAGCATCTGTTATGATCTAACACAAGATAAATATGTAACGATAACTGTATTATACACGAACGTGCAAACAAAATAGTACGTGTTAAATACCAAATATCTTTCTTTTCCTAAAAATGAAAAAAAAGTGTTTAAAATAAATTAGAGATTTCGGAGAGGGTAATACCGGGCTGTGGTGATGGATTTTGATGTAAAATATATTCTCTAAGAATGCACCGTTTTGCATGGATTTATTTTTATTAAAATGAAAAACACGGTATATTTTAAAGATGCTCGTTTAATGTGTATTGAAATATATTTTTCTACCTATTCAGCATCTGTGCTCTCTCAACCCGATCGGGTGTAGGGTCCACATTGTCGTTCTGCGCTGTGAACACACCCACAAATGATACTTATTTACCTAGTCAGCATCGATGTTGACTCGACCTGTTCTCGTTACCACACCCATTTCCTCCTCATTGGTTGCGACCTCAAATCCACCCGTTTTCTTTCGCGGTATAAATTGGCGGTAAAAACCGTTGGCTTTCACACTGGATTTTCAGCGGGAAAAATATACACTCTTAGCGCCAAAAAAAAAAATGGAAGGGGAAGCTTCTTCAGTTGGAGATATCAGAATCATAGAATTTACGAAGGACGGACAGAAAAAAAATAAGATTGAATCAAGAATCAATAGCAGTTTCACCATTGGTGTCAACAAATGGAATGACGATATATACGTCCACATTAATAGAAAGGAGAGATATCTCCCACTCAAGTGGGAGGAGTGGGAGATTATCTCCAAAATATTGAAAAGTGTGGAAAAGAGTCTGCATATTTTTAAGGTAAGTATAAATATAGAAATTAAACCCCCTTTATTTCTTAATGTAATTAGCACTCGTCTGTAAGAGTATTTTTTAACAACAGGATCAAAGAGAACAAAGGCAGGGGCAACAGGCTCAACGAGAACAAATGCTAGGACAACAGGGTCAACGAGAACAACATCATTACCAACAACAACAGCAGAATCCACAACAGCAACAGCAGAATCCACAGCAGCAACAGCAATTGCTGCTTGCAACAGCAGAAATATTCTAAACTACATGTATTGACATTAGAGTTATCTCCCTCTACTCACTGAATTAGACAGTTCTTTGTTGAACAATTTAAGTAAAATATCGATAGTTACGGTAATATCGATGCCTCTTCACATTTAATCATGTATCACAAACGTCTCGTTAAATCTGTTATTGATGTGAATGGAGACGTACTATCAAAAGATAAATCGTACTATGCTTCTAATCTGTGCTTCCTCAGCATTCTATTTGGTTGTCACGAAGTCGACATCTGCAGATCTGTCATTAATCGTTATCTTTTCAAAGGTATCAGGAAAAAATATCCGGAATATAGAGACGAAACCCGGTTTTTCATTGATAGTGTAGTAGAAGTAAAATATGGGAGAGTTCGTTCTCGTATGAAAAGACTGAAGAGACATCGTTATTATTGTAAGGTAGAAGTTGTGTTCAGCATGTACAAAGAAGAGTCGACATTAGATTGTATGTCAGAATGTAGGGATAATTAAAGAAAACAACCTTTTCAATAAAACGTTTTATTAAATACATAATTCATGAAACATATATGATTACAATATTTTCGTTTGGAATATGAATATGCCGTCTCTCATACTTCAACTTTTAAATCAGCATGTATTCTATGAAGCATTATCAAAGTATAACAATGAGATATCTCTCATGTTTGTAACCTCTTACTACTTATACCTAACCTTTAAATGATACCTCTCATACTTATACCTAACCTTTAAATGATACCTCTCATTGTTACTTTCTAAATCTTTTTGGTTTCTTCGACTTTATAATTATTTTAAAACATTTTGTTTCTTAAGCATTTTGTTTCTTCGACTTTATAATTATTCTGTTTGTAATTCTTTTTGTTTCTGAGACTTTATAATTTATTTCTTTAGCTACCTGTTTTTCTTTCAATTCGTTCCAAGTAACGGCAAATTTTTCAATTTCGACCCTATTTCGCACGACATACGAATACATCTTAGCGCGAAGACCTGGAATATGAATATGCCGTCTCTCATACTTCAACTTTTAAATCAGCATGTATTCTATGAAGCATTTAACTTAACACAATTTCAACTTATCAAAGTATAACAATGAGATGTCTCTCATGTTTGTAACCTCTTACTACTTATGCGTAACCTTTAAATGATACCTCTCATTGTTACTTTCTAAATCTTTTTGGTTTCTTCGACTTTATAATTATTTTAAAACATTTTGTTTCTTAAGCATTTTGTTTTTTCGACTTTATAATTATTCTGTTTGTAATTCTTTTTGTTTCTTACACTTTATAATTGATTTAAGTTTCTTAAACTTTTTTTTCTTAAACTTGATAATTGATTAAATTTTCTTAAACTTTGAAATTGTTTTATTTCTTAAACTTTACAATTAAGTTTATTAAACTTTATAATTATTTTTTTAACTTTATAATTCTTTGTTATAAATATGTGTAATGATTACAATTTCTGTAAATGTATTTAAAGGGATATTTTTTCATGAAGACTTCCGTCTGACATTTAATTAAATACCCATCAAACTTTATTTCTGTTGTATTTAATCTGTTTCATTTATTCGATAATGACCGAATGAAAGAGTATCGTATCCATTCGGTAAAACCCAGCGCTTGTCATCGAAGGCGCACAGACCCGACTTGTTGATGGTATACGTGTATAACTGGTGTCTATCGCTTCTGATCAAATTCATTTTACACATTTTCGTTCTGTTTTCGAATAAACAGTCTCTGTACATTTCGTGTCTGAGATCACGTCTGATGGTTGACTTTGCGATGCCTTTAGCTACCTGTTTTTCTTTCAATTTGTTCCAAGTAACTGTGAATTTTTCAATTTCGGCCCTATTTCTCACGACATAGACCTACGAATACATCTTAGCGCGAAGACCTACGAATTCTGCAATGGGTTGGCTCGCCGTTTCGTCCTTGAAATATATCCCGGTATCTTTTTGTTTTTTGAATCGTGACAACGATGTTCGATCGGATAATTGGACAGATCGAACAGATGTCTATCTCGGTACATGTCGTCATAAACATCCCAACATTGGACGAGGTACAATAGACTGTCCGTATCCGTCATGAGTAATTTTATACCATTACCATATTTGGGTTTCAGGTACTTGTAATAAAACTCGTACATGATACATTTGGACACATCTAGAATGGTCTGTCCCACATACACGGGTTTGTTCAACAATTAGTTGACTTTGTCGTTCTGAACGGCTACTAGATCTTCGTTAAAGATCGTAAACCTCTTAAATGACGGTCTGGCAACGTATTTTTTTATTTTTTTTTTCCTCATGTGCCAGTTTGATGTCGACTCTAGATCGTACGTTCTCCATCGTCTTACCGAATACGGCGTTGTTCATGAGTTTGAACAAATCTTTCTCAAACTCGTTCTTGCATGCCGCTCTTTTGGATGTATTGAAATCTATATATGGTCGTAGCCAAGGTTTTTGTTTATATTCTAAGATTCTGTGGAATTTGGTGACTTTCAATCCCAATTCTACATACAACTGTAAATTTCTATAATTACAGATGTAGTTGGTCTTGTTTTCTAAAGTAGGCACAAGTTTTTCTGTCGGCACGCGACCGCATAAATTGTCTCCAGTGTGTTTAGGGTTAGGATGTAAACTTTTCCATAGTTGTTTACTAGTGGGGGATAGCTCTGTATCAGTGACCGATTTGCGATCTGAAGCCAGAGGCAGGTCGGAATGGTCGTTATGGAGTTCCTTCGGTTATTTTAGATCTACTTCAAACACATACCCCGAGTTTCCGTTTTTAGATACTTTGGTTAGATCAAATGTTTGTGGATTTTCCACCCATTGAAACCCTCCCACAGGTAACGGTTCCGACATGGCCTTCCCGTATAAATTGTTACAGTCCGTGTACATGATGTACGAATGCGGTTGGGACAGATCGTAATTTTCCGGAATGTAAGGGTTGTTAGCTCGAGCGTATTTGTTTGATATCATGCTAACGTCACCTCTCACTCCATTTTCGAAAAAGAGATACATGTCTGGATCTCGGATGAGTTCCAATCTAACGTTCGTCATTTTCAGAGCTGCACTCCAAGCCAGACCCGGGCTGGTATAGAAGTGAAGCGAATCTAAACCGTAATAATCGAGACACATGTTTCAGAAGTTCTCAAAGACATCGGCCAATAACAGTACGTCTGTCTTGAGATAGAGATCGTGATACTGACCGAGGTCTCGAATGTTGAGCGTCTCCCACACGGCTTGTGCATGTTCGTAATCTGCATCTGACACGTGTGAGCGGCTCAGCGAACTATAGAATTTCTCTTTCGGCGGTAACCTTGGTTCTAAGAATCGGTTTGCAGTATCCACGTACTCGTAGGGATACACACCTTTTCTCAGGAGCAATTTGGCATCCGATTCGGAAAATGCTCGGGAAAAGTTTCTAAATTTCGTTCAACCTTCTTAAGCAAGATTTTCAGTCAGGGTCTCTAGACTCTGAGACATGAATTGAAACGAATCTACGAACCTGATGTCACCCAGACTGAACGGAATGTACCGTTCACAATTGTTTGGAATACAATTGATGTTACGTTCTTTAAATTTGCCTAGACTTTCTGCTAGAATGTTAGCATCGAACCCCTTTAAGTTGTGAAAAACACACGGTATGAAGTTTGGGTATTTAAACTTCAAGTTGCATTCGTTATGAGCGGCACCGCGAAATTTACCGCTCAAATGACAATGATCTCGTACCACGGTGCTCTGTTCAGTGAAATGTTTACCGCAGATGTGGCACCGAGTACTCTCCATAAAAATTTGCTCGTCCTGAAGAGACATGACGAGCGGTTCTGAATGACCTAAGATATCTTTGATTTGTTTTTCTTCTTCCATGATGCATTCTAAAAATGTTTTGCTAACGTCATCTCCCCTATAAATGACCGGTGGTTTGGTATGTCTATCTTCCATACATACGACTTGATATCCAAACCCGCAGGGTTCGAATTTCGTATTTTTAGTAGTGCTCGAAAGGTCTGGATTGGGCTCGCACATGTTTCGAAATCGGCATAAATGACGAATGGTACTTTCATTTGTTTCTGAAAGTCTCCAAACGACAAAAGAGCATCGTCTTCACTGGGGAATTCTACTCTCAGTGTCTCGTGATTTGCGCACAGTTCCACGTGTTTGCTTAATAGCATGCTACTTGTGAAACCTTGAAGACAATGTTGACAAAAATGGGTCAGATGGTGAGTTTTTTCGTTCTGCTCAAAAACGCGTTTAAATTGGTAATCAAACAGTAATGTGTTTTTACACCTTCTTGTAAAAAGAGCAGATTGACGTGATGACGTGACTGTTTCGTCTTCGTCACGTACTTTGGAAAAATGGTTTTGTCCTCGAACCCGAACACGTTTACCGACACACCGTTCTGTCTTTCGAATTTGTTTATTTGCGAGATGGAAACGGGATACTTGATACCCGTCATATCTAATTCACTTTCGTACCTTTCGTAATGCGAGACGCGTTCGGATAGGGTATCGGCGGGATGGAGAGATGCTAAAATGGACCATAAGAAACACTTCTCGTCACGATTAAAGATATTTACTATATCATGACGTTTGAAAGTTGATGGAGTCGGTATGTAAGAAGAACCACTGAGAGGTGAGTAATTGGCAACGTGTATTTCTAACTTGATGATTTTCTTGAGTACCCATGCAGACCCTTTTCGAACGAATTCCTCAAAGGAGGCAAACATTTTCTCATAAGCTACATTGATATCGTGTTCTAGATTAGATTCGTCTGGCATCAAAATGCATGTTTTACTAAGAAAATGTGGGGTGGTCTGTACTACATTACCTTCTCTAGCTTCCTTTTCCAGTAACATACGAATGTTCAAATACCACTTAATTCCATTCAACCTTTCACACAAATTTGTTATATGTTCTATGACTTCCGTTTTGGTATTAGCAAAAAATGTGAGTATGTCACTACCGTCCTCTACATTTGGATATATGTTTCTAACGTTAGCATTTCCTCCTAAACTCACATCGTCAGAATATGTATGTTCTACAGGTGGTTGAATACCGGAAGGTCCCGCCTGCGGCGACTGAATCCCGGAAGGTCCCGGCTGCGGCGACTGAATACCGGAAGGTCCCGGCTGCGGCGACTGAATCCCGGAAGGTCCCGGCTGCGGCGACTGAATACCGGAAGGTCCCTGCTGCGGCGACTGAATCCCGGAAGGTCCCGGCTGCGGCGACTGAATACCGGAAGGTCCCGGCTGCGGTGATGCCATGTTGGTAGGTGATTTACTAGTAGAATGCTCGGTCGATCGAATATTGAAAGGATTGGTATCGAGGAGATCACCTCCAGTCTGCCCATGACTTTTGTTCACATGAGTTTTCATGTTATATTTCCTCGTGAAGGACTTTCCACACACATGACATTTGAGTGAATTCTCATTAAGTCTCTTTAAGTTGCTTAGATCGTTAAATGTTTTCCCGCACACAGTACATGCCGATTGTCGAAAATGTCTCTTCGTGTGTACTTTCAATTTCCTTTCGGTAAGGCATTGTTTACCACACACATCGCAAGCTGTCACATTTTGTCTATCTTTTAGTACAATATTTTCGTTTCTAGGTTTCTTAGTGGGAGATAAATCAACAGAGTTTAACATCCGTTTCAATTTCTTCACTGTTTGTATGGCATTTTCGTCTCCACTAGATACCGAATGGAGCAAATCGTCAAAGTATCGAATTGCCATAGTTTCGCTTTGGTGTATGTCTTATTCCGTCGGGTTTTATATCTTGAATGAAAGCCACTTACGTTTGATTCGATTAAGATTGTTCTCGAATCGAGAAGGCGTGGACTTTAAAACAAGTTTTCCACCTCGCTGACTTTTCGCTTTTTTACGCATTCTCCGTCTTAGTGATGTGGGCTCATTGGTTGATTCTACACTGGACTTTTCTGTGGACTCCTCCCTGGACTTATCGACATTCTTTTCATCAGATGGCGTGATGTCATCCTCCGACTCGTTCTTTTTCGTTAAATCCTTAATGTGAATGACGTGATCCTTCGACTGATAAGAGTTCTTACCTTCGTGTTTAGTGTTCATATCTTCTGACTTGTTAATTTTCGATGTGGTGGTTGTAGAATCGTCGATTTTCTTTACGATGTCCTCGTATTTTGCCTTCGGTATCAGTATCATTGCTCTAGCCATTTCAAGTAATTTTTAAAGAATACGGCTAATATTTTACGTATTTTTAGTAGTCTCCGCCTTCTCTGTCTTCTGCTGATTCCTCTTGCTAGCACTGAGTGTATACTCGCTTTGTGTTTGGTTATATATCTTTTATCCTCCTCGGAAATGGAGATGTTATCTGTCGCAATGTTATGAATGATTTCTATAACAAACTTCAGTTGCTGATCTGTTAATGTTAACAAGATACCTTCCTTCTGTTTGTCAGATGCTATCAACCAGAATTCGACTAAACTTTTCATTGTTTTTTTAGGAAAATACAACACCGTGTCCTCTCCCGGTAAGATATTGGTGCGAAGTGGGGGAACTTCTGAGTGCAGGTCTATGATATTTACGTCTGGAGTTGAAGGTGAGACATCGATTAACAAATAACCGTATCTTTTTGATGTTGCTAGTGGATACGCTTCTCTGAAATAAACGTTCTGTCTGGGAAATATCTGTCTCCCCAAAGCTTCTATTTGCGATTGATCTCTATAATTTTTAAACAGTAAGAAATATTGTGTATTTAGACTTAGTGTGCGCATGACCTTCCCCTTCTGGAATACGTTTTGTACTAAAAACATCACGGTGAAGTTCTTGTGGTGCGATTTCACACAAAACATTTTCATGAGAGGTACACTATCTACTCCCTCCACCATACAGTCGTCAATCACCAATAATTTGTGACTTTCTATATCCCCCCATTCGTTGAATTACTCCTCGTTCGGCAAACCTTGGTGAAACGTGATTTCTCTCAAATTTGTTCTTAATTCGTCAAACGTGGGCTGCCAAGTATCGTAACACAAAATGGTTTTTTGGGGAGGTTCGCTAAACATACCACTAGCCTTCTCCAACATATTTTTCGTTAAGAACGTCTTTCCCGAACCGGAAGCCCCACAAATCATGATTCGAGACGGTGATTGGAATTTCAGGAGACTTTCCGAAAACGAAGACAATAACACGAAACTTTGCTATTTACATTTTATTTCAGAAAATGCAATTTCTACAAAATTTTATTTACAATTCAGCACAACAAGTTTGAATGGTTTGTGTTTTACCAAAACACTTAGGAAACGAGTTCTGAATATATTGGTAAACATAATTGTCATTGTCTTCTAAATTATTACCAAATGATCTGACAATTGCTTTCATCGTCATGCCTCTGCACCGATTCAGTAGATAAAACAAACAATATTGACCGCACACTTTCGATGTGCTACTCTGCAATCGTTTATCGTTATAAGTGTTTGCTGTAAACGAGAAATAGCTCGGCAAGTGGCCATAACTGTCAAAGAATTCAATCTCGACCTTAGATTGACAGTTAAAGGCTAACCAGTGCCTTCCCGGTCTGTCGCTGTCATCCGTATTGACGATGAACCCGACTGGAAATGTTTGTATGACGCTCGGCATCTCGTCCCGCGCATAAACCCCCATGACTGTTTTTCTCATTACGGGACCGCAATCTATGACGCAACGTAATTGTGTAGTGTTCATGGTAGCACTATATCTCTAGCAGCGTTGATTTCAAAGTAACCCGGATATTCACAGTAAATGACACAAGACACCGCTTCCGTCAGTGCCGTCCCAAATATGGCTTCCAATCTGACGTTCCCTTGTTTGAATAAGGTGAGGTATTGATTGGTTTCGAAAGTGGGTTCCAATTCAAAGGTGTAAATGGCATATCCTTTGACAATGTCGTCCCTTTCTATGTCAGAACCGGCATCGTTGAGCCATTTCCCCGTCGATTGTAACATGTTATGTAGAACGGAAATAGAAGTCTGACCACCTTTTGTCGAATATTTTAGCTTTAAAGCGTTACCTCCCACCGGTATTCCATCCACGTAGAGTCCTATAGATGTGACGTCATACGGTTGGAAAAACCAAGGATTCTGTTCGTAATCACCGGTAGTTCCAGTAGCATTTACGAATCCGACCACTACCAGGTTTGGTCTCACGCCTTGAAATATGTTGTCATAGGTAAAGTTTGTGGTTCCAATGGGAATGGTCATCTGCTTGACCATAGTCTGTGTAAAGGGATATTTGTCCTTAGTCAACTCTAACGCTTGACTTTGTGCATAGATGACGGCAGGGTTGACTTTGACTTTGCTCACTCTCAATCGAATGTCCTCAAATGCTACCTTGTAATCAGGCGATGCGGTGCCGGACAACAGAAAAAAAAACTCGGTTTAGATCTATACAGCTTGACGTTGACATTGACTTGATTCAATATATACCTATCCATTTTAAACAAATCGTGATAGAGCGGTCCGACTAGATCTACCACCTTTCCACCTTCAAACATTTGAGCTCTTTTTAGCAATCCCGCGTTTGAACCGGTTCTTGGACTATGATCATCCATGTCCCCCTCATCGTCCTCGAACCACAGCTGGGTACTCAATTGGGTCGATTTCGCTTCTTTACCGTATTTCAGAAGACTTTGTATGTAGGCCTTGTAAGGATAATGGCTCGTCGTAGATACGATGGTCTTACCTTGTAGAGTAACGTCCACTTGTGAAAAAAGAGAAGGCAATAACAAATTGATGGGTCCTACGTCATCAGTAAGGGATATGGCGCTTCCGTCTGCATTGGTTATTTTTACTTTAGCATAAATTAGACTGTTCCGAAAATCAATCAATTCTAATCCGTTCTGACCACTTACGACGAATTCAACCACAGAATCGCTCGTAATCTGAGATATCGGTAACACGTCTTGATAGTATATGTTTTCTACGGCAGTCTGTGTTGGTGGTAGATCGAATATGGCCAATTCTGACGGTTGTGCCTCCCTAAAAAAGTCTTTGTTTAACGTAGCCATTGTGATATGAGATTTCTTTTTTTCTTGTTTGTTGATTTTCTTTTTACTTGTTTTTTTTACTTTCCTTTTCAGTATGCTTGCCTTCCGCTTTGCTTTATCCGTTTTTGGTTTCTTCAGCTGAGCTCGTGAGGTGCGTACACCTCGACGTTTCCTGGCAGACTGACGACGACGTGAGACTCGTTTCCTTTTTATCTCGGACTTGGCTTGTTCTACTACTTGTTGGGACGGAGAGACCATGTTGACGTTCACCTCACGGGTAGGTAACGATTTTTCTCCTTCCTTGCCGCTTTTGTCGATAGGAATCATGAATTCATATTCGAATTCTGAGATAATCCTCCACCGAATTGTTTTACGTTTCGTTCAGTGTTGTCTATATAAGAATTTTCTTTCCCACGTGCCACCTCTTGATAATACTTCATCCATTTGCCCACATTGGGGACGTACATCTTGGAAACATTCATGATAGAAATGGATATTGTTTAAAGTGAAGTGTAATCGTCGCCCGATCTTTCAAGAATGAAGCGAAATCGTTCTTTCGGTTCTTTATATAAAATTCTATATCTCTCACTTCCGACTTTTTTACAGGTAAATAGTATGGAACGGTGAACGATTGCGACCAGTTGGCCACTTTTAGTGCTCTGATGGGTCGGAGTAGAGTCTGCTTTTCACCATCGATCAAACTTTCATCACACACGTCACTGTGTAAGTATAAGTTCTCCTTCGTTTTTGTTCCGCTCGTACTTAATGTGATGTCCAATAATGCTACTTTCCATGCCCCGGGCAGATTTAACGGTGTTTGAAGATGTACACCGAAGTGGTAGGGCTTGTTTTGTGAAAAGTACTTCTCACTGCCATCGCTGTGAATGACTACGTAATGCGACATCTTAGGCTTTGTTTACATCACTGATGTCTTTCTCGGCTATCCACTGGTTATATTTAGACGGCCAACCCTCAAATTTAACGAACCACTCGATTTGTCCGTTCCTTTTTCGTTTTTTAAGTTTTTCCTCTATATACCATAATGCGTTTTCGTCTTTGTCTACTCTTTGTAGTTCCGATTGATAAAAGTTTCCAGTGATCGGTTCATTCAGAAAGTCTTTCAGTTGATATTGCGGTATTCCTTGACGTAAGAAACGTTTGTTAACCCGAAATATTTCTGAACTCCATTGCTGTTGATAAGCTTTCGTAAAGGGTTGCTTTAGGTGCGATACTCTAACTAGACTTCCTACCTTAAATCGGAATTTTGATTTCTTAACCTTTGATTTCTTCTGGAGAGGTATTATATTTCTAAGATACATGTAGGCAAATAGATCGGCTTCGTTATGTTTATTTACGTCTTTAGGCGCCGTGCCAGCTAAAGATCTGTGAGGTGTGGCATTGTAGCTCCTAACGAAATCTTGCAATTTACCTGCATACGCATAAGTTCTATATTTGGTGAAATATCTATACATCATGGTCTTTAAAGTCCTTATGACGCGTTCTACTACGGATGCCTTTGTATCATTTTTACTTGTAAAGTATTTGATGTCATTGTCTTTACAGTACTGTCTCATCAGGTTCCCAGTAAATTCTTTGCCTGCATCGGTATACAGACGTTTCGGCTTTTCTCCCCTATCTATTATTTTTCTGAAGGCATCTAATACGTCTTTCGTCGTTTTCGTCGTTGTAGGTTCAACCCATAGGAAGCGAGAGAAAACGTCTATGACTACGAGAAGGAACCGAATGCTATTGTTTTGTTTGGAGAGGTTCGATACATCTGCAAGATCGGCTTGAAATTCCTCACGAGGACCAGAGACTTCCACTCGTGCTCTCTTGAAAGATCGCCTGACTGGTTTTTGTAAGCTATAATCGTCTAGACTTTGAATATATCTTCTAATCTTATAAAGACCCGGTGATGTGAATCCGCGGGATTTCAATACTTGATGAACTTTAGTCGGGCTCAGAAATGCACCTCCATTATTCAAATTGTAATAGACTCCATCTACGAGACGCTTCTCTTTAACGGTCAACATATTCAATGAGACAAAATATTTAAGTACAGTCTTTTATTACATGAAAGTTTATACATTTGATTATACATTATATTTTACAATAAAACCAGTCTTCTACGCGATTCATGGACTTGACCATTTTAAAAACACAAGCTTTCCATTTCTCTGTTTTGAGCTCGTTCTTTCTCCATTCGACATTGCACAATCGTGATATGAAAGAGTTTCTTACACTTCGTTGAACATCAAAGCGAATTGTTTCGCGAATGAAATCACGAATGACTACGACATCATCCAAATGAATAAAAGCATCAGTCAAATCAGATTGTCTTTCATTCATTATTTCTCGGATATGATTGGCATAAGTCAGCTTTAACAGACAATCCATACTGATTTCTTCCGATGATTCCATATCTAACTTGGTGGGTACGGTCAAACACGATGTTCATCAATACATTCCAGAGAAAAGTTGTTATGTTTCCAATATTTCAATGTTCTACCGCACCTGTAGCAGGTCACGTAATCTTCTTCGCCCAGGTAAAAGAATCCGCCTATGGCTAGCTGATATAGAGTTTGACAAAGTTTACAGTTCCAATTATAAAAGGTCATTAGTCGTTCAACACAGCTTGTCATATGGTTATGGACTGGACGAGTTTCCATCTATAAGTAGAAAAAAAATCAGGTGGAAAGATTGGATTCAGCTTCTTCAATTTTCTTCACATATTTCTTTATTTTTTCGCAGTAACGATGCTTCACGTAGTTTTCGTTTCTAAAACGTTCGCGTTGCATTAACTGATGCAGCAGCTTTAAAGGAATGCATGATTGTATGGTAAGCTCTCCCCATGTCTTTTCCACATCCGAGTGACTAACTAGTATCAACGATCTATCAAAGTATAAATCCAATCTTTCCTCACTCGACAGCATGACACAATCATGAGCAAGTTGGTTCGATTGTCCTTCATCACAACCCAAACACACAAACAGTTCCGTTATTTTCGATCTTACCTTAAACGCATAAGATAGACACAACAGATTTTTCAATAATTTCCGAAAGGATTTTTCTTCTACATATTCTATCAAATATTTTTGCACTCCATTTCGCATCGCTTCCATTAAGAACGTGTTTTAGCACCTATATGTTCATTGAATTCGAATAACAAAGTAATATAGCTGTCATAAAAGTAGTTTTCTTCCCACAGTTTTACAAATATCTTCAATAGGTCTCCAATATGTTCTTCTTTAATATCCTCTCCCCAATCGTACGACCATCCTGCCTTTATTGGCGAGTCGACATCACACGCAGACACTTTGAATTTTCGCCAACAGGAGGAACTATCATCATCATCATCATTATCGTAATAAAAATCTATACCACCCATTTCTATATTACGAATAACATGTGTTGATAAAGACAATGTTTTGACCACCTCGAGTGTCCCGTTTTGATATCGTCGAAATAGTTCCAATGCTTTAGAGTTACACCACACATGAAACAAGTAACACGGTCTTCTATTCCCGTGTAAAAGAATCCGTTTTCAGCAAGTTGTTGAGGAGTCTGATAACGAGACTGAGGCCAGAGTACGTAGGTGTTCAAGCGATCACAACATTTTACAAACGATGGGTGCTGTGGGTGTATGGTGGATAAAGAATTGTTTATTGTGCAGCTATCTGTAACAGTGTCCATAACCTCTCTATGAAAGAACAAATGCACCACAAACTCTGCGATACAGTCAAAAGTTTCTTCAGAAATTCTCCAGATAGTCTCGTTTTCTTTCCCTGTTCTATCAAACAAATCATAAGCTCACCTTTAAACTTTCTGATAACGACTTCCTGTGTTAGACTGAGACGACAAACAACTCTGTTGGATGAAACCTCCGTTACGCATATATCTTCTTTCTTGATGTGATTTATTTGAGCTTGGGACATTCCAATGAAATCTACTAAAACAGACTCTCTCTTTATAGTACTCGGGCCTACGCATGTGTACTGTCTCTTCTTTAACATACATGTACTACATTCATAAGGCTGGACCATACATGGACCGTCGCCACTTTAACACTAGCCTGGACTGCACATGCACCGTCTCTCCTTACTATAAGCCTGGACTTTACATGCACTAGACTGTACATGGACCGTCTTCCTTACTTTAAGCCTGGACTGTACATGCACTGTATATATGCACTTGCCTGTCCATGCACTGTCTCCTTACTATAAGCCTGATGCACTAGTCTGTCCATGGACTGTCTCCTTACTGTAAGCCTGGACTATACATACACTAAACTGTATATGGACCGTCTTCCTAGCCTTGACTATACATACACTAGACTGTACATGCACCGTCTTCCCTTACTTTAACATTAGCCTGGACTGTACATGCACTACATGTGCACTGGCTGGACTGTTTAATGAGCCCATTTTCCATCTACTCATTACACATGTATTAGTTTTCAAGTAGGATTCTTGTATTGTCCAATGAAAATAGTTCATGAAGTAAAATATAAGACTGGCTTGTACAAAAAAGATACTCATGATCACAAGTACCTAAATTAGTCATTTCTATGACTAATTTAGGTACTTGTGACCTTCTTGTCATAGGATGGGTGATTGGTTCTTCTACAATAGTTGTTGAATCACAAAGGGTAACCTCTTCCATACCTTCAGTGATTTCCTCAATGATTGAGGTTTTAATAGGTGTGGATGTGTAAGGCGGTGCAGTAGGGATTGGTGTGATATCATGAAGAGGAATCATTGATGTGCTGGGGTTTTTGATTCTGTTCATGACCTTTCTCTGTATGGTGACTATAACAGCAAGTGCTAAGATAATCATGCCTGAGCAGACTGTGGCTGCTATCAGAACTGAAATGAATGATAAGCTCTGAATTATTGTAATGAAAATGAAGACTGGTAAGACAAGGTTAATGAATATGTCTTAATAATAAGTCATATTTACTATTCATTATAAGAAATACAAGATCTATCCTGTGAAGCATGATAATGTATGATGGGGTTATCCATTTCTAATGGTCTAGGGGAATTATTTTGATATTTCTTTGAATATCTCATTATCATAAAGTCTACCATCAATAAAATGAAATTGTAAACAGTAAAATAGCAATAACTATCTATATCCATAAGTTATCTTTATTACCTGTCACATTTGTACCATCTTGATGAGTGGTTGACATGTGAACCTCAGCAGGATCTACAAAACATTTTCAGATACAATAGAATATTTACACTCATTTTTAGCTCACCTGGCCCGAAGGGCCGGTGAGCTAATGTCATGGCGCGGCGTCAGTCGTCCGTCGTCCGTCCGTCCGTCAACATTTCCTTTAAATCACTACTAGTCATAGAGTTCTGCATGGATTGTAACCAAATTTGGCCACAAACATCCTTGGGGGAAGGAGAACAGAACTTGTATAAATTTTGGCTCTGACCCCCTGGGGGCAGGAGGGGCGGGGCCCAATAAGGGAAATAGAGGTAAATCTTATAAATTGCTACTTGTCCTAGAGTTCTTCATGGATTGTGACCAAATTTGGCCACAAAGATCCTTGGCGGAAGGGGAACAGAACTTGTATAAATTTTGGCTCTGACCCCCTGGGGGCAGGAGGGGCGGGGCCCAATAAGGGAAATAGAGGTAAATCTTATAAATTGCTACTTGTCCTAGAGTTCTACATGGATTGTAACCAAATTTGGCCACAAAGATCCTTGGCGGAAGGGGAACAGAACTTGTATAAATTTTGGCTCTGAGTCCCTCACGGGGCAGGAGGAGTGGGCCAAATAGGGGAAATAGAGGTAAAATCCTTTAAATCGCTACTAGTCATAGATTTTACAATGGATTGTAACCAAATTTGGCACAAACATCCCTTGGGGGAAGGGGAACAGAACTTGTATAAATTTTGGCTCTGGTCCCCCGGGGGCAGGAGGGGTGGGGCCCAATAAGGGAAATATAGGTAAATCTTATAAATTGCTACTTGTCCTAGAGTTCTACATGGATTGTAACCAAATTTGGCCACAAACATCCTTGGGGGAAGGGGAACAGAACTTGTATAAATTTTGGCTCTGGTCCCCCGGGGGCAGGAGGGGTGGGGCCCAAATAGGGGAAATAGAGGTAAATCTTAAAATCGCTACTTGTCATAGATTTCTACATGGATTTAACCAAATTGGCCACAAAGCATCCTTGGGGGAAAGGGGAAAGAACTTGTATAAATTTTGGCTCTGGTCCCCGGGGGCAGGAGGGGTGGGGCCCAATAAAGGAAATAGAGGTAAATCTTATAAATTGGCTACTTGTCCTAGAGTTCTACATGGATTGTAACCAATTTGGCCACAAACATCCTTGGGGGAAGGGGAACAGAACTTGTATAAATTTTGGCTCTGGTCCCCCCCGGGGCCAGGAGGAGTGGGGCCAATAGGGGAAATAGAGGTAATCCTTTAAATCGTACTAGTCATAGATTTCTACATGGATTGTAACCAAATTTGGCCACAAACATCCTTGGGGGAAGGGAAAGAACTTGTATAAATTTTGGCTCTGGTTCCCCGGGGCAGAGGGGTGGGCCCAATAAGGGAAATAGAGGTAAATCTTATAAATTGCTACTGTCCTAGAGTTTCTACATGGATTGTAACCAATTTGGCCACAATACATCCTTGGGGGAAGGGGAACAAGAATTTGTATAAATTTGGCTCTGGTCCCCCCGGGGGCAGGAGGGGGGGGCCAAAGATAGGGAAATAGAGGTAAATCTTTAAAATCGCTACTAGTCATAGATTTCTACATGGATGTAACCAAATTTGGCCACAACATCCTTGGGGAAAAGAACAGAAAATGTATAAATTTTTGGTCTGACCCCACGGGGGCAGGAGGGCGGGCCAATAGGGGAAATAGAGGTAAATCCTATAAATCACTACTTGTCCTGAAGTTCTGCATGGATTGTAACAAATTTGGCCACAAACATCCTTGAGGGAAGGGGACAGAACTTTATAGAATTTTGCTCTGCCCCCTGGGGCAGGAGGGGCGGGGCCCAATAAGGGAAATAGAGGAAATCTTATAAATTGCTACTTGTCCTAGAGTTCTACATGATTGTAACCAAATTTGCCACAAACATCCTTGGGAAGGGGAACAGAAACTTGTATAATTTTGGCTCTGGTCCCCCGGGGGCAGGAGGAGTGGGGCCAAATAGGGTAAATAGAGGTAAATCCTTTAAATGGTACTAGTCATAGATTTCTACATGGATTGTAACCAAATTGGCCACAAACATCCTTGGGGGAGGGAAAGACTTGTATAAATTTTGGCTCTGGTCCCCCGGGGCAGGAGGCGGTGGCCAATAAGGGAAATAGAGGTAAATCTTATAAATTGCTACTTGTCCAAGAGTTCTGCATGGATTGTACCAAATTTGGCCACAGACATCCTTGGGGAGGGAACAGAACTTGTATAAATTTTGCTCTGGTCCCCCGGGGGCAGGAGGAGTTGGGGCCAATAGGGTAAATAGAGGTAAATCCTTTAAATGGTACTAGTCATAGATTTCTACATGGAATTGTAACCAAATTTGGCCACAAACATCCTGGGGGAAGGGGGAACAGAAACTTGTATAAATTTGGCTCTGGTCCCCGGGGGCAGGAGGGTGGGGCCCAATAAGGGAAATAGGGTAAATCTTATAAATTGCTACTTGTCCTAGAGTTCTACATGGATTGTAACCAAATTTGGCCACAAACATCCCTTGGGGGAGGGAACAGAACTTATATAAATTTTGGCTCTGGTCCCCCGGGGGCAGGAGGGGTGTGGC
>SAYR01036912.1:40835-71699 GCA_004382745.1 Argopecten irradians irradians | reverse complement strand
AGCAAATTCATTGGCAAATTCATAAGCAAATTCTTTCGCAAGTTCATAAGCGCTCTTACGAGCTTGGTCACTTGGCTGTGTTTTTACCGAGGCCACTTCCTCAGTCACGTCACTCGTCAGGTCAATTGGCTGTGTTTTTAACGAGGCCACTTCCTCAGTCAAGTCTATGTCAATTGGCTGTGTTTTTAATGAGGCCACTTCCTCAGTTGGGTCCGTCAGTCTCTTCTCGAGAGATCTCCACATCTCTCTCTTCACCAAACACTTCTTCTTTCTTCGAGGCATCTACAAAATACAAGCAAGATTTTAATTGAAACTTTATTCCAAATTGTTTTAAGATGCTTTATCGCCGACAAATAGTATTTTTTCACTATCAAAAACATAACCTGACGATTTAGTATTTTTCTTTAGTTTCAAAAAATACTTACTTTACACCTTTACCACCATTGAAAAGTTTGAGCTTCTAATTTTACTTCAAGTTAAAAATATGAAAAATAATTAATTGCATCCCGCAAAAAATCTGTAACTCTATCCTATATGGAATGAAATACTGATTGGCGAAATAAATTATTTTATATCATTTTTTGTTTTAGTTAGACATATATACACACGATTAAACACCAATTACTGTTCAAATGATGGATATCATTTATGCTCTGTCGGCGGTGGAGCATCTTTAAAGCATTAACTTTACTTTATATGATAATATAAGATTTTGCGGATGGTAAAAGTTGAAGAAATGGTTTAAAATGTATGTCACGAATTCTTGCAATAAAATGAAATTAATTCTTCGCATCAGCATGTTTTATTAAACATAATCTGGAGCTTAATCTGCAAGTTATTCCTGCTAAATAAGCAGTAGTTATAAATATGCTTTCATTAACTATCAAGATTTCTGTTTACCGTGTAAATATATATATACTGCATATACCATTATTTGTGATTGCTTGTCGAAGACCAATCACAGTAATGGTAAAAATAATGTTCATCTACTTTTTTATTGCATTATACTACAGGATAGTGAGGATACTAAATTTGACTTTAATAATGAACTTCAACTTGTGTCACCTGATCAACTAATCATATAAAATGAAAATTCTAAATATTTTTTCCTTATGAAATTTGACATTGGTTTCATTGTAACTGTTTGATTTTGACTATCTGTCCTTATTTGACTTTATACTGAATAATAAAGAAATTAATACTGACCAGATAAAATACCACTTTTTAAACTTTGAAAAAAACTCCATATGCAATTTGAATTTCAGTTGGATGTACTATAAATATTTTCCTATTTCGGTGTTTGATCTATACAAGTTGCGACAAACCAAGTCTTTGAGATTTAGAATGTTTCTTTACTCAATCGTAAACACCTCTTGGATAAAATCATAATCCATGGGCCATGTGAAGTGAAGCCTTGAGAATGCTGACAGTGTTCTTTTTTTCTTTCTATAAGTTTTAACACTGACCTAGACCTTTAACCTTGAAACCTGGAACTTATCCTGGTTATATGGATGTTATGCATCTCTTCATAAAATGTTAAGTTTATTGATAATCATTGAAAAGGTGAAGCTGCAAGAAACCTGACAATGTTTTGATTAAAATTTCAAGAAACCTTTACCTTGACATATATTACTTCAAGTTGACCTACCGTATGTAGTTTAAAATATTATCTATATGTATACGAGAAATTTGATAATAATCTTTAGAGAAATGAAGCTGTGAAAGCATCAATTAAATACCCAGTAGTAAAAGCGACCTCAACATCCCTGAAACTTAGTCATAGGCCCAAACATCCTTGAAACTTGTCATAGATGTATTAATACTGCGGTAATCTATAATTTGGTGATAATTTGTGAAGAAATGATGGCATGAGACTTAATTGACCCATTCTGTAGATAGAAAATACATTCAAACAGCCATAACAAACTTCAATGTTGTCAAAATCCAAGATAGTTGTCCGTCGGCCATTTTATTTTTGTATTTGTCACAAAATGCAATATGTGTAACAGTATATATAACTTGTTACCAATAGGAATCTACATACGATATTTAAGAGATCCTGTCCATAATTTTTGAGAAATAGCAATAAAAAGAATTCATATAAATGGAAAGGCGGACTATGGGCGGAAAACAATTTTCTAAATACTCCAAATTGAAAAGAATGTTACACTACATACTGAATGAAGTGTGGTTGACCTTTTGACCTGTAAAACAACCTGGAAACTACTTACTCGCTTTTTTTTTTTTTAAGTTAATACAAATTATTAGTGTTGTCCGGATGATCGATTATAATCGATGTATAATCGAAAAGACAACTGATTTTGACTAATCGATTATAATGTATCAACATCTATGATCAGTATCAAAACAGGAAGTGGGAATTCTACTTTCATTTTCCCTTATAGAGAATAGAGAGTTTATGCCATTTCTCTCTTTAGATAATACCAAAATAAACTATCATATATAGGTCTAACTGGTTCATCAATAAAAATTGTTACATTGACTTGAGTCGATCTAAAATAAACTGGGATAGAAAACCATGCAGAATAAAACCAGTATGAAAAAAATGCCTTAATGTTGGCCATCAATATTGTGAAGCTTTTTATTTCATATAGGCCTACATTTATATTGTATCACTCAAATTGAATTTTAAAAGTCAATGTTATCAAATTGAAAATTGTAAATTGAATTTATAGATTATTATATTTTGATCTTTGTCAAGAATTTTGTTAATAATTCTTTTCTTGGGTAACATCTGAAGCAACTGAAAACATGAAAAGGTTAAAAAAAACTAAGGGTATGTCCAAATATGAAATTTTGATAGGTGATATCAATAAAATTCATATCGTTGAAAATAACTACTGGTAACATTTGTAAGAAATTAAGTAACAAAGAGCAACTGATTAATAATAAAAAAAATTGACCATTTGACACTAACCGATTTTATCTGATCATCAATGATGAAATCTTAACCGATTCCCGATACTACAAATTAGTGCTAAGTTAATTAGTTTTCAATTATCTAGTTATGGCATTAATTTTCAGATGTTGAAAGGCAAACACATGAATAAAACTTATATTGTTAATTAACAAGGACTATTGCGCAAGTTTGTATACTGACTATCCAGATTAGTATAATTTCAATAGTTTAATTTTAGTTTTATTATAAATTAGATTATAGTCCTATTAACAGCCAGGGTCATTTAAGGATGTGCCAGACTTGTTGCTGGAGGAAAACCTGAGTACTGCAGAAGAAAAACCATCGACCAGAGGTCAGTACCTGGCAACTGCCCCATATGGGATTCTAACTCGCAACCCAGAGTCGAGGGCTTGTGGTAATGTCTGGACACCTTAATTATTTGCCATCGCGGCCCCAATTCAATAGAAGAAATTCCTGGAACTTTTTTTTGTTTATTTTGTTAACATCAGCATTTTAATATAGGCGACTCTGGGTGCCACAGCGGCATCAATTCAAAAGAAGAAATTCCTGTAACTTTTTATGTTTATTTTGTTTACATCAGCATTATTAGCTAATTCAAGCTAGTGACAGCAACATATATGCATGTTTACATTAACATTGAATCTTTAATGTGTATATGGATGAACAATGATATTCATGAGCATGATATGAACATGTCACAGGTGCAATTATCAATTAATTTTTGGTTGTAAATTTAATTAATATACATTACATTTGGTTTGGTTTGATTAGTTAAACGTCCTATTAACAGCCAGGGTCATTTAAGGACGTGGCAGGTTTGTTGGTGGAGGAAAGCCGGCCCGGAGGGGAACTCGCGACCCAGAGGTGGAGGGCATGTGGTAATATGTCGGTACATCTTGACCACTCGGCCACCGAATGTACCTGTCTGACAGTGTGGTGTTATAATGTAGAAAGCGCCTTGTCTAATTTTAATGACAGGGTGTTATGTACATGTAGTCTGTACCGTGCATGTCTTTATTTGGTGTTGTTTACAAGTTATATGTTAAGTATAAGGTCAGTGTGAAACTTAAAGCATGCTAAAGGGAGAGTGAGCGTGTAAAACCACAGTAGTATCACGACCATTCCACAGGACGTATTCTCAGGGGTCCGGAATGCCAGACAGTAGCTATTTTTACCAGACTTAGTCGTGGAAGATAAATATTTATTTCTACAGTATGTATAAGTATGGATAAGGCTTATATATAACTAATAATTATACGACTTTGACAGTTCTGTTTGGTGTATAGATATACAACAATTACCAAATATTTATTTGTAAGCTACGTATGTATATACCGGTACATGTATGTCAGTTTACTTTTGTTTGTTTCATTTATGTCAGAATGTCTCCAGTCAATAAATTTCTCACCAACCAACAGGAACTTGTTATGCTTTTTATCTCTGTGACATATAGGCACATCTCAGTAATATATTGCCAAAAATTTCGGCAAATGCACTATGCAGTAAATTTAATTAAATATATATTAAATTTAAATATAATATTTAATGCATGTGCTCTCATTATATATAAAATAATATGTGGTATTAAATACTCACAGTGAGTATTTAATACCACAGTGACACTGTTAATAGGGTTAAATCTAGCTATGGTATCGCCTGATTTGGGCTAAATTAGATTAGACAGCATACAGATAGTATAGAAAAGTAGCCCTTGAAATTTCAATCATACCACCTCTCTTGAAAGAGAATCCCCTTTTTTATTCTGATGAATTCTTACACTAAAGAAATGAAGAGTTGACTATTTACTTCATAGGATTATTAATCCTTTAGGGTATATTTCCTGTACGCTTACATTATGAATCTGTATAATCCCTGCGAGTGTCAGTCAAATGGCATGTCTTATTTTACTGCTATTTTAAGTTAATATATATGTAAAAAAAAAAAAAAAAAAAAAACTAATTGGTCAATTGACATGTCTATCATTTTACAACAGTCATTGCCAAATATTTTCCTTCCATATTGTCTGTACAGTACCGAACACTGCAGGGTCTACTGACTGTACTGCAGCAAGCTTCTACTGTACTGCATTTTACATGTCGATAGTAAAATGACTGTAAACTGCAAAATGTTTTATAAACAGATAAACATCAAGCTCATACCCAATTCTATCAAATGTCACATCAATAAACACTGAAAAAGGTTTAGAAGTATCATTTACGATAGATATTTCAACAGAAGACCAAAATGGCGTCCATTTTCCTCACCTTGCAACTGTTGTATAATAGGCACATCTGGGTCACTTAAAAGCTTAATAAGGCACTTCCGTTTCAAACACGGTAGAGACCAAGATGCTAGGTAGCAAATTACAGTGATGGCATAACACAGTAGATTTGGACAATTTATGAAAGAAAGGCACAATCTAAACATAAATTATAATTCAACTGAACAAACGGTGAAACCATCTGTACAAAAGTATATATATAATTCATCCGTACAACATTTGCAATATTATATTTAGATAAAGATTTGTCCAGTGTCTAATCTTAATCCTGCATGTGATTACCATGGTAATTGAAAAATACAGGAAAAATTGTAAATATCATGATTTTTGCTCAAAATTGCAGGAGGGTCAAAGCCAAGATTTATACTTTGTTCCACTTCCCCCAAGGATGCTTCAGGCCAAATTAAGTTACATAAAATGCAGAACTCTGTGACTAGTAGCGATTTAAAGGATTTACCTCTATTTCTCCTATTGGGCCCCGCCCCTCCTGCCCCAGGGGGGTCAGAGCCAAGATTTATACAAACTCTGTTCTCCTTCCCCCAAGGATGCTTCAGGCCAAATTTGGTTACATTAAATGCAGAACTCTATGACAAGTAGCGATTTATAGGATTTACCTCTATTTCCCCTATTGGACCCCGCCCCATGGGTGGAGAGAAAATTTATACAAGCTCTATCCCCTCCCCCCAAGGATGTTTGTGGCCAAATTTGGTTACAATCCATGCAGAACTCTATGACAAGTAGCGATTTATAGGATTTACCTCTATTTACCCTATTGGGCCCCGCCCCTCCTGCCCCAGGGGGGTCAGAGCCAAAATTTATACAAGCTCTATTCCCCTCCCCCAAGGATGTTTGTGGCCAAATTTGGTTACATTAAATGCAGAACTCTATGACAAGTAGCGATTTATAGGATTTACCTTAATTTCCCCTATTGGGCCCCACCCCTCTTGCCCCCGGGGGGTCAGAGCCAAAATTTATACAAGCTCTATTCCCCTCCCCCCAAGAATGTTTGTGGCCAAATTTGGTTACATTAAATGCAGAACTCTATGACAAGTAGCGATTTATAGGATTTACCTCTATTTACCCTATTGGGCCCCACCCCTCCTGCCCCAGGGGGGTCAGAGCCAAGATTTATACAAACTCTGTTCCCCTTCCCCCAAGGATGCTTCAGGCAAAATTTGGTTACATTAAATGCAGAACTCTTTGACAAATAGCGATTTATAGGATTTACCTCTATTTCCCCTATTGGGCCCCGCCCCTCCTGCCCCAGGGGGGTCAGAGCCAAGATTTATACAAACTCTGTTCCCCTCCCCCCAAGAATGTTTGTGGCCTTATTTGGTTACAATCCATGCGGAACTCTATGACTAGTAGCGATTTAAAGGAAATGTTGACGGACGGACGGACGACGGACGACGGACGCCGCGCCATGACATAAGCTCACCGGCCCTTCGGGCCAGGTGAGCTAATAAATCATCCATGATGTTATAATCTCCCTCACTAAGTAGGAAGTCGTCGTCACAATCAGTAATGCTGGAAATAAAATAAGAGTACATAAAAGAAGAAAAACACATGACAATAATATATATTTATATATACATGTATATAGATAGATAACATTTTTAACAATTACAATGATATATTATACAATGGGAATGTTAAAAATAAACTTACTCTGAATAGGGCGAAAGTTCACCGGAACATAACAACTCATCATCTGCATCTATGTCCACTTCGTTTCCGTCTCTTATAAAATTTAAAATAAAAACGAAAATGCATTATGTCATTCAAAAATAAGATACAGTATTCATGAAATTAAACGCTATAGCATACTAAATGAATTTAATGTTCTAAAATAATCTACATGTATAACTCAAGTGTCATTGACTTGCATTGGGATGAAGTTAACACTGATAATATAATTATTTTTAAGTCAGTTTAAAAAAAAAAAAGAGAATTAAATTTGACGCAATCAAAGCATATAAATGTATGACTTACGTATCAGTGTCATCCACAGATAAATCAATGAAATTTTCATATTCCATGATGCTGTTTGAGTCCAGAGCCTGTTGATATCCCTAGATTTTCGATGTAAAATGTTACAGTGTAATTTTGAAGGGAAAAATAAGGTGATCTTAGTATTTCGAAAAAAAGGTCAATATGACCGATATATACATAGTGATATTAATTTTTCTAAAAAGGGACACACTGACCGATATTAAGGATGTCAGAACACACCATTAAAATACATCTGAAGGATAAGTGCTCGAAGGCGCTGAACATTCTACGAGTTCTTTCCCATTCTGATTGGGGTGCAGACCGTGAAATGCTTCTACGTATCTATCGGGCACTTATTAGATCAAAACTTGACTACGGCTCTATTGTCTATGGATCGGCTCGCAGCTCCTATCTACAGATGCTTGACCCTATACAGAATCAGGGACTGCGTCTGGCACTTGGAGCTTTTCGAACAACACCTGTGAAGAGTCTCCATGTGGAAGCTAATGAGCCATCTCTAGACGATCGACGAAAGAAATTATCCTTACAGTATGCTGCTCAACTGAAATCCAACCCCAAAAATCCTGCATTTAACCTTGTATTCAATCCACAACACCAAGAAATATTTACACAAAATCAAAAGCTCATACCAACATTTGGCATCAGAATTTCAAAATTTTTGCTGGAACTTAATATAACTTTCGACACCATTGACGAGTACACCGTATCGGATGTACCACCATGGCTCATTCAAACACCTGATATCAATTTATCTCTACATGAGAGGGCAAAATCCAGTGCATTACCCGAAGAACACAAATCCTCCTTTCGGGAGTGCATTAGGGCTTTCCCTGACCATGTTCAGATCTACACTGACGGATCAAAAGATGGTGATAAAGTTGCGGCAGCATGCTGTACATCTAATCACTGCTCCTCTATCCGACTCCCGGATATTGCCTCCATTTTCTCTGCGGAAGCATGTGCTATCGGTCTGGCGCTTGACCATATCGAAGAACACCGCATTGAAAAGGCAATCATCTGTTCAGACTCTCTTTCGGTTCTTCAGGCTTTGAAATCAAGAAGCCCTAGAAATACTCTAATCCAAAATCTTTTAATCCGAACATTTCGATTATCTTCTAAAACTCAAATTACTTATCTCTGGATTCCCAGTCATGTGGGTATAAAGGGGAATGAACAGGCTGATAAAGCAGCTAAGACTGCTCTTCGCCTAGCACAAACAGATTTGAAACTACCATACACCGACATCAAACCTTCAATTCAGTCAGCCATCAAACACCATTGGCAACAAAGGTGGTCTACCGAAACAAACAATAAACTGTTTAAAATTCAACCTACACTTAATCCTAAACTGTCCAGTCGGAGAGACCGCAGAGAGGAAGTTGTACTCTCTCGGCTCCGAACTGGACACACATATTTTACACATTCCTATCTATTGAGAGGGGAGGATCCTCCTACATGCCATGCATGTGATTCTCCTCTCACAGTGGAGCATATTTTATTGCATTGTATTGATTTTAAACACATACGAGATAAATACTACGATGTCTCCGACATGTACACTTTGTTTCATGCCGTGAGACATAATCGTATTTTTAATTATCTCAAAGAGATCGGTATTTTAAGCAAAATATGAACGTTTTCTCATCATACATCGTATCAACTCAACATTTCATCGTTTCATCAACATTGTGCATGAGTTTTCTCATGTGTTTTAGCCAAATTTATTTTATCCCATGCAAACCTCCTTTTTATTTTATCAAATTAACGTTTACAATCTGTGTTTTAGTCCTTACTTGCTTTTTCTTACCCTGAACTTTTATCCTGATATTAATGCATGACTTGTAGTTTGGCCCTAAATGACCTTAGTTGTCGATGGGCCGTAAAACTCAAACAAACAAACAAACAAACCATTAAAATACTTGAATTACCTAGTTTGTGACCCAGAGATAAAAATTATACAAGTCTAACTATTTTATATATCCGTTACTGAAAATATTACAAATTGAACATTACATTAAATTATAGATTTTAATTAAAATTGTATTGTTTGGTGAGAAGCCAAGGAAGGAGATAAAGCGAAAAAAGATGATGTATTGGTACCATGATACTTTCTTTGGTTGGTTGCAGTTGCCTCCCTTTAGGGTCACGGGACAGAGGGTGCTCGATTTAAACTGTGTCAGATTTTGACTTATGTATTGTCACAATAAAATAGCTTACCATCATCTATAAAATTCCATACAGAGTCAGAAAACATCTAAAAGACGTTTTTTTTTATTTAAACAAAAAGAAATCACAACAACCCGATAATCAGAAAGAGATATCTTGAAATATTCAGGAGTAACTAGTCGAGTACACCTCTAAAACCGCGCACGAAAAAAAGAATAAATGGAGACTCTTCTTATCATTCTGACCATCATTATAGCTACTGAGGGTACATGTACATGTACTTATTATACTAATTGTTGTCCGCAGATAACAGAGTTTAACTCTACAACTCTAGTACTGGATCATTGTTCGTCTCGCGAATGCGATTGTTTATTGTTGGACGTACCTAACTATCGCAGGGTGGTGATCTATATACAAGATGGTTCCACATATTTTAACATTGACAATCCCTATCATGCACGGATATTTATTATATCATCACTGGATGATCCGCCAATATGTACTAACTGTACATATTTTATAAAATGGGCTAAAGGATCAACTAATTGTTCAGGTATGTGATGATCCAACCCAACTTGATTACTTTTTTGTTTATTAATTTCTTAACACTTAACAAAAATGATACTATACAATAAGATGTTTGAAATCAATTTAGTATCATGCATATGCAAGCAAGCAAAAAATCCTTAATGACTTAATACCATTAATAGATAAAATGAAAAAAATGGATGTTTACATGTAATTGAATAACATGTATGCATAAATCTAACAAACCATACTGTTGCTGTTTGAGACAGTCTGGAATATTCTAATATTAAAGGGGTATTCCTTAAAATTTAAAGGTTACGGATCTTTTATTTCTTTTTATTTTCTTATTAACGATGTCAATTAAATATGATGTATACTTGTAAGAAACAATTTTAAGCATCGGAACACTTTCTTAGCGCCGCCAGAAAATACGCTTTTTAGCTGTCAGTCTTCGCTGAGCCGCCAACTTGGAGGCGTTATTTCATGACAAACGCATGCGCAGAGTGAGTTATTTTGACAGAGCGAGGCAGAGCGGATCAAAATAAACAAAATGTCGGACTCAGAAGTGCTGGAAAGCGAGGTGAGCATGTGCGTTTTATATCTAGTGTAACAGATTTGGTATTGCATATAACAACATACAAACTGGTCAGTATTTGTTAACGGAATGAAACTTTGCGTTATTTGTTGATGATGCATATATTCCGTAGTGGCTATAAGATCAATATCAAAGTCGCATATGAAACAGCGGGGGCCCATTGGGGGTAATCAAAAGCCGGGATTTATAATGAAACGAATGTAATAAAGATTTAAATGGTTGTTCGTTCACACGTGAAACATTTATCACGGCATATTCATAATTATTTACTATTGTTTAGGTCTACTGCATAAAATCGTCCATTTTGGAATTCATTACATAATGTCACGAACACAACGCATGTAATAAGCCTGCATATTTATATAACGGTAAAGCGTTAATGAAAATGCTGATCGAATAGGGCACGTTTGTATTATGAATGAGTTATAAATAGTGGTAGATTTTGACTATGTACTGTAATAATCTTAATACACGATTGTATTATGCAGTTATCAGTGGACCAAGCAGAGAGTGATAATAGCACAAATGGTAGCTATAGTGATGTAAGAAGAGGAGTTCCTGCAAGAGGTAGAGGGAGACCAAGGTCTAGAGGAGGCACCAGATCAAGAAGGGGACGTGGAAGATCTCGAGGGTCAACCCGTGGCAGGGGAAGGGGTACACGACGCACTGTGCGATATACCACCACAACACCTGACCCAGAGGACCTGACCCAGAGGATGTGTTACAACAGAGGAAAGAGTTTGCCAAGGTATACTTTTTATGTATAAACATGTAAATATACAAAAAATGCATTGACAAACATAAAAAGTTTTTTTCTTTATGTAGGCACTTTGGATTATTCTTAATGTATACATATATATTGATGAATAAATAACGAAACTCAGCTAGCCTTATAATTACCAGAGATAGACACAAACTTTCCCCCCCCTAGTAGACCAGAGGCCTAAGGCAGCCCTGATTCTGTTGTGGAGGCCCAGGCTTTTGCCACATATGTTAGGGGTATGGGGGATTCCCTACCCACCACCTCTCACTTGTAAAATTTTTAGTTCCTAGATGCAATTTCCTGCATTTTAGTGAATTTTTTGCAACCTTTTTTTTTATCTCGATACAGCATATATAAAAAGCCACATTGAACTAATTATTTGTGGTGCTGATAATTATATGTAAATATTTGTGAAATGTTATCATTATCAGATAAAGTAGAAAGCATTTTTTATAATTACAGGATAAAGTAGAAAGCATGTCCGAAAGAGAAGCAAAGGACTTTCTGTTGGAAGTGGTAGAACGGCATCCAACTTTTGTGTTGGATGTCATGGAAACAACAGATGTCCAACCACAAGGACACCATCCACCACCTGCAGCTGGAGGCCAGAATTTGCCATGGTGTTCCTGTGGCAAGTGCCGGGATACGCCAACCCCTGAAGAGAGGGTATGCTGTTGCAGGAATCCTGATGCGTGCCTTTCATTAGTACCGGTAAATATAATTGATTTTTATTGTGATAGTTTTTCGTAAATTTATACAATTTCTGGCATATTTAATTTTAATTGGATATGTAGGATACAATTTATACACATATTTTTATCAACATGACTAGTATATATATATATATATATATACCTGGTATATAGTATTATTGGAGAATTTTTGTGTTCACAGACTCACATTGTGTAGATATATATATACTGAAATGAAGTGGATGAGTATAGATGATTTCGTAATAAAATATGAGGTTTTGAATTTACAACTTGGTTTAATTTTCATATCATTCCAGGACTTCAATATTCTTGCACTAGATGAGGCAGTACTTGCTCTGGGGAGACTATATCGACAGGATGCATTGGTCTTTCCATAGGATGAGAATTATAACAAAGCAAATCGTCACCAGGCTTACAGACAGTATACACTTTGGGTCCATGGACGCCTGAGAGTCGGGGAAAGGAAGGTGGTGCCAAGTTGCTGCACATGGAAGATCAGGGATAAGTACCCCGATCCGTATGGACAGTATGTTGGATATTCAGCTGGTAGATTAAACTAAATGAAAGAAGTGAAGTGTAGGGTGTTACTGTGTATAGAACAAGATGTAATTTTGATAGATTATAGTGATGTTGACGAAGAAGTTGTTGATGGAAGAGCTAAGGTAAATGAGCAGTAAGTGAAATAAAAAAAAAATTAGAAGTCATTTATTAGTCTGTTTTCTTTGTGGAATACCCAGTATACAAGAAACCACCTGTAACATACACTTGGTATTTTCTGCTGATCACTGCAAGCTTGCACCTTACCATAACTTGACAATAGTAAAATCTTCAACTAGCCACAAATTCTTTTTGTAGCTACAAGCTGTGTATTCTATGAATAAATGACGTCGCATAGGTCCAGTTTAAACTAGCAATGGTCAATGAATGGAAATTTCACCTCTGTACTTTACCTATTGATATTTTAATCTCGACTATACTAATAAACTACAATAGTATAAAGTTTAGACAAAATCAATAAATCTTTTCTCAAGTGAAAATCTGGAAATATGAAACATATTTTTAGTAGCAGCGACCTTTGTTGTTGACCTTTTGACCCCCAATTCAATTCCAGCCTGTATGACCTAACATTGTGTGAAATTATAGCAAAATCCATCAATCTGTTTTGAGTTGTCTGGAAACCAGCATTTGGATAGTCATATAAAGAGACTAACACTGAGATGTATCACTATTGTTGATATGACTAATTAGAATAACATAGCAAATGAAGAACACTCATATGCACTGGTCATATTACACTAATGCATTGTGCAGAATAGATATGCAGGCAAAGTCACTTTGTTGAAGTGATATAATTCTAATATGTTTGTCTTTTTTGTTGAAATTATTAGCATTGAAAATATCTCTTGAAATGACACAATTAGTGTTCTAGCCCGATTATTATGGAACAGACTTTGACCAAGTGTAAAACAGTTTATTTTAGACTTGGCATACCTCAGATGATGATTAGAAAACTTCAGACATTTATGATAGGCTTTGCAAAAACTTATTTCACACCGTTTCATTACTCTGAAGTTAGAACAATGACCCTCAAACATAACTAAAACAACAATTAAAAAATCTATCAATTTATTATTGCTTTTAATAGATTCAGCATACACTCTCCTGATTATTTGCATACAATAACCTAAACTACTATTGCATTTATATATATACCATATTCGACCCAATAAGTCCCCGGTGTGCTTAAAAATTGAGGCATATAAGGGGGTGCTTATAGAAACAAATTCGGACTGGCCCCTTCATAAAAGTATTCAACAAATAAAGTCATAAATCAATCTGCTAAAGAAAACAGTGAGGAAACCAACATAGATTTCATATGTTCAGTCTACATAACATTCAAAGTACCGGTAACTTTTAAAAAAGGGGAGGTGTGCTTATAGGTTTGGGGGCGCTTGTTCAGTCGAATATGGTATTACATATTTTATATGGATAGTTGAACTTATTTACCATGGCATAAACAACATATCAACAGTTGTATTTTATAGAATATGTAGATCAACATACACACTTGCATATACGCACATAAGTGATAAGATAATCAATTATATAAAATGTATTGTAGTAACAATAAACTATAAGAAACTGCAAACTAAACACAGTCCTGAATGGAGTTCACTTATAACAAAGAATGCCACAGTCTATCACCCTAACTCTTCAACTGCTGTGGTTCAAACCACTGTAACACCAGTATACAGTTGAATCCTATACACTGTAATTCAAATACATTGTAATTCAATATAGTTATTACTTATTTTATAAGAAAGGAAACAAAAGACAAACACTTTATATACATCCATCTGGCTTTTCAGGTCAGTCTGCACTAATGTGAGCATATAATATTATATAGTGCCAAATACGGCCCCAAATGTCACAAAAAGAACTTTTGGTTATATAAAAAAAGAGGACCTGTATTGCTCATCTGGTTTGTTATGTCAAAAAAATTTATGAATACAGGATTCTCAGAGATTTACCTGAAATTTCCCTGTTTGGCCTCACCCCTCCTGCCCCAGAGGGGTCAGAGCCAAGATCTACATAGGTAAACGCTATTTTCTTTTCCCCAAGGATCTTTTTTACCAAATTTGGTTACAATTCTATCACTAGAAGTGATTTCGAGGATTTTTTGTTTGTTTGTTTGATTAATTAACGTCCTATTAACAGCTATGGTCATGTAAGGACGGCCTCCCATGTATGCGTTGTGTTGCGTGTATGTTGTGCGAGGTGCGTGTTTCGGGAGTCTGCTATATGTTCGTGTTGTGTCTTCTTGTATAGTGGAACCGTTGCCCTTTTTATAGATATATATCACTGAAGCATGCCGCCGAAGACACAAAGCAACACACCCCACCCGGTCACATTATACTGACAACGGGCGAACCAGTCGTCCCACTCCCTGTATGCTGAACGCTAAGCAGGAGCAGAAACTACCACTTTTACAGACTTTGGTGTGTCTTGGCCAGGGGACAGAACCCAGAGCCTTCCTCACAGGGGCGAACGCTCAACTCAAGGCCAAAAGTGAGGCGGTGCCAAGGGAGGCATTAGGAAGGATAAAGTCAGTTAGGAAGAATAGAAAAGATAAGATCCTAAATTTAGTCGCCTTTTACGATCATGCAATAGGGGCAGCAGATACAATTCATAATACGCGTGTCCTTACCCGTGGTCAGGGCCTTATGTCATGTACTCCATTTGAGATGTGTAGAAATGCGTTCAATGTTACAATCTGGTTCTGCTCATGACACTTAGTATCTGGACCATGATAGTATTGAAATAGGAACCTATGAATACTGTACACACATATCCTTTTATAGAACCTGGCTCTGACTGTGCCCAAAAAACACACTTGATTTTAAACTATTCTTGTAAACTATTGATCCTTTACCTTGTAAAATTATGTTGCCTTTATATAAACAGCTAGATAAACCTCACACTGCACTTACGAATAACGCATATGAAGCTTCACAGATCGATCAAATATCCATTTATTTAAGTGTATAATCACACTATCCCATACTGCATAACTTAGATAACAGCCGTAATATCAATGACTTAAGAATTTGTAAAATACCAAAGCATGAAGGAGAGAGTTACCTACGAGTTAAAAATTTTAAGCAAAAAAAAATATCAGATAAATAGTTTCGTCGTATCCATTCATAATACATAAATCTAAGAGCGAAAGAAAATTTACAAGTTTTTTTACAGGAGTTTTTCACGCCATCCTGGCCCCGATGGCCCGGTGAGAGCTGTTAACATGTCAAGCGCGTCGTCCGTTCGTCCGTCGTCCCGTCAAACATTCCTATAAAATCGCATACTGTTTGCCTAGATATTCTGCATGGTTGTAAACCAAGAGAATTTTGCCACAAAACATCCTTGCGGGAGAGAGGGCAGAGTATGATCGGAACGTTGAGCGTCTATATAATAATGTATCAATCCGCGTGCTAAATATACCTCGTGCGAGTATGGTGCGTCCTCTCCACTACCATTGGCCGAGGGCTTCAGTTTGAATGGTAAGCGAACGTCTGCCATCCAGTAACTGTTACATACGGGATTTGCCTCTGCAATGGATGTGGTGAACAATGCAGGTATAAATCCGTTGTAAATCGCACTATGCCGATCTGCTGGCTGGAACCCAAATCTTGGCACACGAAATACACCTCACTTTTGTGGAGAAAACGGAGGGAATAGAGCTTGTATTAAATTTTGGCTCTGACCCCCGCGAATGAACCGGGGGGCAGCTCCGAGGGCCAATAGCCGGCAAGATAGAAGTAAATCCTTTAAATATCGCTACCTTGTCATAGAGTTTTAACTGAAATGAAAAGTGTAACCAAATTTGGCCCCAAAAACATTTCATCTGAAGGAAGTGGGAAAACGTAACTTGTAAAATTTTGGCTCTGATCCCCTGGGGCCAGGAGGGGCGGGGCCCGAATAGGGGAAATAGAGGTAAATCCTTTAAATCGCTACTTGTCCTAGAGTTTGGCATGGAGTTAACCAAAATCAGCCACAAACATCCTTGGGAGAGGGAAACAGTACTTGTATAAATTTTGGCTCTGATCACCCAGGGCAGGAGGGGCGGGCGCCCATAGGGGAATAGAGTAAATCCTTTAAATCGCTACTATCATAGAGTGTGAAGGAATGTACCCAAATTTGGCCACAAAACATCCTTGGGCGGAAGGGAACAAGAACATGTATAAATTTTGGCTTGGCGACCCCCCGGAGGCAGGAGGGGCCGGGCCCAATAGTGGGATAATAGAAGGGTATAAATTTCGTTTAAATCGCTACTAGTCACAAGTTCCGCCCATGAATGTAACCAAATATGGCCAGAAATTATCCTTGGGAGAATAAGAACTGAGTTTGTATAAAATTTTGGCTCTGGTCCCGGGGGGCAGGAGGGGGTGGGGCCAATAAAGGGGAAATAGAGCGAAATTCTTTAAATCGCTACTAGTCATGAGTTCTGTTCATTGTTAACCAAATTTAGGCCACAAACATCCGATTGTGATAATGCGAGGAACAGAATGCTTGTATAGAAGTTTTGTCCTCATTGGTCTACCCAGGGTCAGGTACGGGTGGGTTGGGGCCCAATGAGGGGATAAATTAGTGTAGTGGTAAGATCCCTATAAATTGCTACATGTCCTAGAGTTTTGCGGGTTGGATTGTGACCAAATTTGGCCACAAACATCCTTGGGGGAAGGGGAACAGAACTTGTATAAATTTTGGCTCTGACCCCCTGGGGGCAGGAGGGGTGGGGCCTAATAGGGGATTTAGAGGTTAATATTAAAATTCCTTCAGAAAAGAAACAATGAACCTGTATTCAGAACATTACTTGGCATTACAAACCAGGTGAGCGATACAGGCCCTCTGGGCCTCTTGTTTTAATCTGGCGTAACAGGAACCAGATCGTTTAAGTTTATTTGTGTATTATACATTTTGACTATTTTTATTTTTAAGCACCAGAATCAATAACAGACGATTCCGAAAACGGACATGACGAACCCAGAAAACCAGTCACATTTGATAACTGGTTATTACTCACCTCGAGCTTTGGAACTTTGGATGGAGTTGCCATGTTGCTTACTTTTGCAATGATAGCTGATATATATAAACAATTGAAGTCTGGACGTAAAAGTCGAGCGAATGAGAAGGCCAAGAAGGCACGGACAAATTAGCGAAAAAACGCTGCAGAGAAAGGGCCGAACGTTGGCTGAATGATTTGTAGGTTAATACTTAACCGCTGTACTACGTAAATGATCAGGTAATTGCTTATATTGTGTCAATCGTAAAGTTACCCGAAAAAAATTGTTTTTGTACAGCCGACAAAAGGAGGGCGGGATGGACTAAAGAAGAGGAGAGTCGTCTAAGAGCTATTTTTGGGTCCTCTGTCGGAGCTTGTTTACGAATGTCAAGAGATTCGAGGAAACGCTGGGGCAGCATTCCCAAATTACACGAATCAACAAATTAGGGAAAAAAATAAATGCATGAGAAAATAGATAGTTGTTGACGAGGGTTGCCTTATATCATTACTTCATTTGGAGTTGAAGTGTCTGTGAATGGTGTCATGCATTAATTTGAATGATAGTTGAAATAGGAACATGAATAGTACCATTCTTATAAACTGTGAGGCAAAAACACTGTGATTTAATTTTAAAACTATTGATCCTTTACCTATAGAATTATGTTCCTTTAAACAGCAGATATCAAATTACGAATTCAATGAATACATATTTAATATTTATAATTATAATCATATATCAACTGCATAACTTAGATAAAGCCTTAAATAGAATGTAAAACCAAATGAAGAGTTACCTAGAGTAAAAATTTAAGCAAAAAAAAAAAAATCAAAGTACTGAAAGTACTAAATGGCTCGGTCTAGATGATAGGAGGAATATATTTCTAAGGTCAATACTACTGTAGTTTTGTACAATAAAAAATAAATTTGGCTGGTGTTCCTTCCAGTTTGGACTTTTGAGGATTCCTTGGACACCAATGTGTAAAATAAGAGACACATACTAATATCTTGGAAGCCAATTCTAATATTTCCTATGATGTTATATGTCAAATGATTTTATAACACCTTTAGCATTTTCCTTGTTAATTTGATGTTAATGAAAATATCCATTCTTAATGGCTCTTGTCATCAAGTTCTTGGGACCACAGTATCAGTAAACAAGTACTGTTTTGTAGCAGAGAAAGACAAGAGGCATACTTTTCTATGCCAAAATGTCTTATATATAGAATATGTCTGTCCTTTAGAAGACTTATCAATATCACCATGTGATTTTTTAATAAATTGGTCAATAGGTCTACTTTTAACAAGTTTTGTGATTATTCTTTTGTAAAACAGCAAGTTGATTGATATACATTGTATCCGAACTTCAATTCAAACCGGATAACTTGTTAGCTCACCATAGACCATGAAATTGTTTGTACACTTTCGTAACTTCAGGATTGTTTTACAAAATTACAAATGAATTTTTTCTGCATTTTTTATTTTCGAATTCCCATGCCTCTGATGAGTATAATAAAACTAGCATTACGAAGTGAATCAAATATTTTCAGTTTAAGATGAACAGGAAGAGATACATTCCTTTATTTCTCATAAATAGCAAACACCGAATGTTCAGCAGGTTTTTCCCTTTCTTTAAAAACGCTACCATTATTTTCTGTACCTAGATATTTAAACATTTTTTATAAATATAATTCTGTATTTCATAACATCAACTGGTGTTGTTGTACCGATTTACGATTTCAGATATTAAGTTCTAATTTCCATGTTATGCAATATTGTTAAAGTTCATGTAACATTTGTTGTAGACCATCAGATATTTCTGATATCATAACAGGGTTATTGGCAAATAATATGATAAAAAGTTTGGGATACATTCCAATGTCATATACCGTAAAAACTGGTATAATTGCGCAGGTACTTTGTAGGGCTGAAAATGCTTAAAAAAATCTACTATCAGTATATTTTGCGCATCAAAAAAATGGGGAAAAACAATGTCCAGGGAGTCCCAAAACCGATGTATGAAGGTGACAATTTCAATGCAAAATATTCCCCATAAATGCTTGACAACTTGCACAAAAAGTGTTGTATTTAGAAGAAATAACATATGAAAACCGCATTGTGTTTGTTTTCTTTTATTGGCCACCGTAACATGAAACTGAAATATCTAGCAGATGTCCAAAACATCGGCGGTCTGGTCCGCCGTACTCCGTGCACATGTCAATGTTTTGAGATATTACACATGAATAGTAATCAGGAATATTTGAAAAGAGTAGAATATATTTACTTAAATTGGCACAATAAGTAATTAGTGTTTGAGATCATTAACAATCAACAGCAATCAGCTAGCGGATACGTAGTTTAGCTTGCAACAATCACAGTGTGCATAATTTGTCAAGATTTGTAAGACAAAATATTCTTTTCCACCAGCTAAGATTCTAAGTCATAAAGGTAGATTGAAAATAGGAAGGGAGATAAAATAATCAGATAAATATTTGTAGCGGGATCAGACTGGGTTGATTATCGGTTATCAGGTAGCTCAGTCGGAAGAGCTACATTTTCTTCTCTCCTGTTACAGAATTGGCACCCAACTAAATAACCAACGGTTGTGGTGTTTGAAAGGGTCTCGTATGTATTCAAAAAAGGAGGGAGGAGTGTAGCGGGACTGGACTGGGTCGATTATCGATGACCGATGACCAGGTAGTTCAGTCGGTAGAGCACTCAGCTATGATTCAGGAAAAACCATTCTACAACTGATAATATTTTTATTCTACATGTTCTATCTTCTATCTATTTCTCACTTGGGAAAAAAACTGTTCTGTTCGTTTGTTGATTTAAGGAAAGCTTTTGATTCAGTTTGGAGACTCGGTTTATGGCAAAAAGTTCAAAGAAGCAATATAACTGGGAAAATGTTTAAAGCTATAACTAATCTAAAATACAACATCCTGTGTCAAAAATGGAAATGATGTATCTGATATGTTTACTTGCAACGTCGGTGTAAAGCTAGGAGGAAATTGTCACCCTTCTTATTTGCTATTTTTCTTAATGATATTGAAAGTTTTTTTTGAAGAGCATGGTGTCAATTGTTTAAAGAATATAAAAGATTTAGGTAATACTATTGGAATGTATATAGAACTATTTGTAATTCTTTATGCAGATGATACAGTTATAATGGCTGAATCAGCTAACGATCTACAGTCAGGCTTAAATAAATTTGAAATTTATTGTGAAAATTGGAAACTTAAAGTAAACACAAATAAGACAAAAATTGTTATTTTTGCAAAGAGGAAGTCTCGAACTCGTCCTCATTTCACATTATTTAACAAAGAGATTGAAATGTCCAAAGGACCGAGGTGAGCTTATGGGATACCGCAGCGTCCGGCGTCCGTCGTCCGTCAACAATCGACTTCTTCTACATAACCGCTGGTCGGATTTCAACAAAATTTGACTGGTAGCATCCTTATGGGCTACTAACTGAAAATTGTACAAATGATGGGGCTAACCCCCGGGGGCCTGAGGGGCGGGACCAAAAGGGGTCAATTTGGCTATTTCCATATAAACGACTTCTTCTCTGAAACAATGCATAGGATAGCACCCATAAACAATGCGGAACGTAGCATCCTTATTAGTGGTGGGGATTCAAAATTGTAAACAATGATGGGGCTGACGCCCCGGGGGCCTGAGGGGCGGGGTCAATTTGGACTATTTCCATATAACACGACTTCTTCTCTGAAACTAAGCATGAGAGTAGCACAGGAAGCAATTGTAGTATCGTTAATAGGGTGGGGTATTCGAATTGTACAAAATGATGGGGCTGACCCCGGGGGGCCAGGGGCGGGGTCAAGGGTCAATTTGGCTATTTCCATATAAACGACTTCTTCTCTGAAACAAGGTATGAGATATAGCACTCATAATGCAATTGTAGTATCGTTATAGGGTGGGGATTCAAAATTGTAACAATTGATGGGCCTGACCCCGGGGGCTGAGGGCGGGGGTCTAAAGGGGTCAATTTTGGCTATTTCCATATAAACGGACTTCTTCTCTGAAACGTAAGATGGATATGCACGTGTCAAATGCAATTGTATGGCATCCTTATAAGGGTGGGATTTAAAAGTTGCGCCAGTTTACCCACACACGCGAACCCTTGTCTCAAATTAACCTTACCCCCAACCACCCAATGATAGGGCTGACCCCCCGGGGGTCTGAGGGGCAGGGTCAAAAGCGGTCAATTTAGCTATTTCCATATAAATGACTTCTTCTCTGCAACTAAGCATGACATAGCACCCATTATGCAATGGAAGCATCCTTATAGGGTGGGGATTCCAAATTGTGCAACTGATGGGGCTGACCCCCCGGGGGCCTGAGGGGCGGGGTCAAAAGGGGTCAATTTGGCTATTTCCATATAAATGACTTCTTCTCTGAAACTAAGCATGGTATAGCACCCATAATGCAATGGTAGCATCCTTGTAGGCTGGGGATTCCAAATTGAGCAAATGATAGGGCTGACCCCGGGGGACCTGAGGGGCGGGGTCAAAAGTGGTCAATTTCCTTATAAATGACTTTTTCTCTGAACCTATGTATTGGATATCATATTTGTATGGTATCAATAGCATCATTGTATGGTTGTGATTCAAAATTAAACTTTGGGAGTCAATTTTGCTTATTTTTCTAATTGTCAGAGTCTTGTGATAATTACTAACAAAAAACCAGGTGAGCGATACAGGCCGTCTGGGCCTCTTGTCTTATCTAGGAATGTTGATGAATTACAATGGGAGTTTTCATAAAACGAAATTGAAACTGTTGGAACAGTCAAGAAAAGCTATGTTTGCTGTTTACAAGAAAATAAGAAACATCCCTCTTCCTATTGATCTCCAGTTAAAAGTATATGATTCCCTTGGTTTACCAATATTGATGTACTCAGTAGAAGTATGGGGCCACGAAAATATTACAGCTATAGAAAAGCTTCATATACAGTTTTGTAAACGTATACTCGGCGTTAGGAAAATAACGTGTAATTACATGGTATATGGTGAATTAGGGAGATTCCCTCACTATATAGAGGTTAAAAACAGAATTATTATGTTCTGGCACAAATTGATTACTACTGATAATCTTTCAAGTAATATATATAAGTTGATGTTGAACTTGCAAACAAATAATATCATGGAATTCAAATGGACGCATAATGTTAAAAATATTTTTGAAGAAACTGGTTTGAATTATATATGGGACTTCCAGAATGTATGTACATATAATAGAGAATATTTAAAATCTATCGTAAAACAAAGATTACAAGATATATTTGTACAAAAATGGTTTAATGATATAGAGAATTCATCAAAAGGTCGTACTTATTCTATTTTTAAAAGTAATTTTGAATTTGAAAAGTATCTTGTGAAACTAAAGCCAATAGATAGACAAATCATCATAAAATTCAGAACCTCGAACATGCACTAACCTATAGAAACTGGAAGATGGACTGGGACCCCTGAAGTAAATAGAACTTGTAATCTGTTTTACTGATATTGGAAACGAATATCATTATTTGTTTCAATGCAGTAATGGAATGGTGAAACGTTTACGAGAAATGTATATACCAAGTTACTATTATTGAAACCATAGTGTTATCAAAATGAAAGGCCTGTTTACTATATGTAACATTACTGTTCTGACAAATATATGTAAGTTTTTGAAAACAATTGAAAAACTATTGATTGAGCATGTACATCACTAATACATATTGTAATGCACTGTTGCGCTATGGGTCCAATATACTTGTATGTTTATATTATGTATAGTGACCTCCTGTTACATACTTGTATGTCTGAGAGTGAAATAAAATTTGAAATCTGCTAGTGTTCGGAGAGTCCCGGGACCGAATCCTGGCCTTGCTGCTACATTTTCTCCTCTCCTGTTACATATGGTACCATACTGTGCATGTAGATATTCAAGGTAAATCAACAATGTTCGCTGATCTTGCAGAATTGCCTTACAGTGTTATAATGAATGCAGTAAATGTATGTCTCATTTGTGTGATTGATTTAAAGGCAGTTCATTTGGTGACCGAAAAAAGGTAAAATCAATACTTTCAGAGTGGTCAGGGAACATTGATAGTCAAGGCGGGGAAAACCTAAGACGACCTGTGTTATACAAATTAATGTTTAATTGATTTTCATTAAATTGTCTCAAAGGTGATGATTAGTGTGTTATGAACGATAAGCTTAATATGTTTTTGACAAAAAATATAAACAGCTAATGTATTGTGTTTTAAATTAATAATAATCTTTTATTTATTCATTTCATTTCAAGCATGTACATGTCATAGAATATAAACAAATATCAGTTATATGCTTAAATCATATTACAGTTAAAGTGAACAGTCGGGCAAGGATGACTAAAGTCGGTAAAAATGGTGTGAATGTATCCAGTATAATTTCTTATGGAATAGAAAAATGAACTTTCTCGTCAAAATCTGTCTGCGTAAGTAGAAATTAATTTAAAGTATAGGAATCCTAAAACGTCCTCCCGGCTGACTATGTCCGTGGTTACATTTCCACGCAGCCTCGCTTTCAATGCTTTCAACTTTTCTTTATTTCAATGGTCAGAACTGGGAAACGTAAGCAGAACTTGACCGTCATATTAATATGTGAGAACTTTTGGAAGGCCAATGAACGCATTTAGACTGGTTTTCTTTGCCCGACTATTCACTTTAAATTCACAATAAGGAATTTGAAGATGATGATAGTAATTATTTTCGGATTGACAAGAGGCCCAGAGGGCCTGTATCGCTCACCTGGTTTTTTGTTAGTAATTATCACAAGACTCTGACAAATTAGAAAAATAAGCAAAATTGTCTCCCAAAGTTTAATTTGAATCACAACCATACGAATGATGCTATTTGAAAAATGAGGATAGAGGATACTATCGATGTTCCGGACCTGGCGTCCTATACATTTAGGGATGAGGACACCACAGATGAAAGGTTCAATGAACTGTTGGAAGACCTGTTTGGAGATGAAGACGAGGAAGTCATAAGTCCACCGGGATCGCCAGACTCCACGGCCTCCACATGGAACTATGGCATTTCGTCAGGATACCCTAGTCCAGAGTCCGTCGTGGTGTATCCCGACCATGAGGAAATCCAGTCGTCACCAGCATCTCCAGCTGAGTCCGTAGCTGGAGATGTTACGGTCAACAGAGTAATAACAATCAGATTAATAACAACCACCACCACCGGACCGGACGGCTCTTCAAGGACAACGCGGGTCTCAGAAGTCTTATTCAACAACAGTAGCGAGAGCCCCGACGTCAGCCAGATATGCAGGGACGTACTGCAAGAACTACATGAGCATGCCCAGCGGTAAAAAGAAATTAAATTTTTCAGACCGGCCGGAAATTTTTAGAAATATATTTGGATTATTGCATGGGAAATCAGAGTCACCGATGAAAAAGAAAAAGAACAGAAAAAGAAATTCAACGACTTAATGCCCTTTATGGACGCAGGCCCCTGGGGGGATGAAAATTGGATTATTAAATTACACTATAACATAATAAAATCAACGACTATTTGCCCTATATGGACGCAGGCCCCTCGGGGGATGAAGATGGATTATAAGTGAAATTAATTATATTTTCGGCAGATTATTTAAAAAGTGACATTTCGTATATTTGGATTTATAACAGTGACATTTCGTATATTTGGATTTATAACAGTGACATTATTTTGTGAACATTCTTTGGATTAATACCCTTTGGATTATAGTAACACTATTTTAAAAGTTACCTTTGGATTTACGCAGGGATTTACATTTAATACGTGACAGTGAACTTACTATGGGATTTATATTTTACTGTGATGCTGGATTAATGGTGCTGAACTGTGTTGTGATACTTTACACATAAACTGACAATTTAACGATACATTCCGGTGGATTTTTATTAGGACATCCGATACTAAATGAACTGTGATAACTATAATTATTATTTTTGTGTTACTTTGGATCACATATATAAACATGTGAAATTTTGGAATTTAATTCGCTTAACAAGGTGAAGTATATGTTGAACGTTTTTTAGTCATGATATTATAGGTGTATATCAATTCAATGTAGGTTCTTATATGTTATATATGCTAGCGCATAATTGGGCGTAAGGGTGGATTTTAAAATAAAGTTTTATATATAGCGTGTTAGGAGATATATATATACACTCGGGGGTTGGTTTTTAAAAACAAATAATTTGAAGCTTCAATAATAGCTCAAATATATAGAGATGCGTATAGAATAGAATATACGTAAAGCAAAGTGAAGAGATTAATGTTAAAATTTATATTTCACAAACTATATATGTTTACTACCATAATGTGTGTATGGGTATGGAAGAAGTTATGGGAGATTTTATTAACATTTATTGTGCCTTATTTTTATTTGTTAAACTTTTCAAGTGACTTGAGAAGAGTTTATGGTCATTTTTATGATAGATATATATAGTTGATAACTGTTTAATATGCAAAGTTTATCTTTATTAGAGAAATATCTCTATTTCTGACGTTTTACTGAAATAAGGAGATATTTTTATTGGTGCATTTATTATGGGTTATCGTGTTGTTCATAGTTTATAATTAATATGTGGATAGATTATGTATTTATTTTAATGTACGTGTAAGGCATTAAAATACCAGTTGGGGATGTGAATAAGATAGGACAGACGGTGCCTTTTCTTGTGAGAATTTTAAGAATTTAAAGTGAAGTTGTCGTATTGGTATATTTTCATGCATGTTTGCGTTGAACTTTTATTTGAGGATATATTTTTTAGTAATTAGCTGTGATAACGTTCTTTTGCTATGTTTAGATGTTTGTGAGGACACGAACTCTTCGAAAGAAGGGGGTTGTGTAGCGATTTTGGAGATACAGATTGTTTTATTAGAATGGTTATATGTTTGGTAGATATAGTGTATATATCTGTACGATGCGTGATCATAGATTAGTTATTGTCAAGTTAATTCTACTCGAGTTGCTTCCCTTTAGGTGTAGTGCGTATATTGTTAAGGCTTATAAATTAGCTAGCGCTGTAATGGTACGGTTGCTAGGACGTCTGATATAGGTTTACGCATCTCGCTCAGGTTCGTGGATAGCGCTCTGCCATTTAAACTCAATAGTTTGTATACACTGAAAGTCAGTTGTTCACAGGTAGTGGATTTTAGGTAGAGGTCAACATATATGGTCAAGTTCGGTCAGTGTCGCATTGCAGACAAAAGCCTTGGTCCATATTAGGCATGATGCTGATCTATCAGGAGCACGTGCATACGTTTAAAGGTTGGATTGGTCAGTAGAATAATTTGGGAGTTAATGAATATTAATTGTTATTGAATCGGTATAAAAAGAGGTGCGCGCTTTACTTATCAGAGTTTTTCCTGTAGTTTTAGAAGTGAGTGGAAGTGCCGTTACTTTGTGAGGATGGACTTGTAAATACTTGTGAAAACGGTGTGAAAGGACTTGGCCAAGTGTGAATGTACGATCATGGAACAGTGTGAATTATTAACTGTTTTGAACTTGCTGTGGATTAATAACAAGAGGCCCAAAGGGCCTTAACGGTCATCTGACTACCTTGGCAATAGTAAAACTAATTATATATGGTGTCACTTTGTCAGGACCATGTCAGGATCATTTTCAATTTCTTTCAACAAATTTTATTTCAAACAAGAGGCCCAAGGGCCTTAACATATAGGAAATTAATTAGATATAGTGTCATGGTAGCCATCTTCGATTTGTGATCAACCAGAGATGTAACAATACTTTGTCGGGACCATGTCAGGATCATTTCATGCAAGTTTATGTCAAATCGCACCGGTAGAACTTGAGAAGAAGTTCAAAATGTGTTTTCAAGATGGCGGCTGTGGCGGCCATCTTGGATTTCGGATCGACCCGAAAAATAATAACACTTTGTCGGGACCATGTCAGGATCATTTCATGCAAGTTTCAGTCAAATCGCACCGGTAGAACTTGAGAAGAAGTTCAAAATGTGAAAAGTTAACGCACGGTGGACGACGACGGACGAAACATGATGACTATAGGTCATCCTGACCCTTCGGGTCAGATGACCTGAAAATGTGAACTTTATCTATTGTGTCAAGTAGTTTATCGCACCACATTTCATCCCAAAAAGAACTTATACGTCTCGACGTCGCCAACATGTAGGCGGCCGACGTTACATATTTATACATGTGCTTATGAAATTATCGATAATTATGGATGTGGTAAATATTCATACCTTATTAACTGCCGTTAGTTTTAAGATTACGCCACCTTGGACATTTACAAAATGTTCACCGTCCACCGTCTGTCACGTACTATTTTATCAGTAGACCAAGTTTGTCCAAAATTTTGTTAGAGTTGTCTTTCTTCCATTGTAGTTTTACGTCCATGATGAAGGCCATGTGCCATAAAACAGTCGTGATAAATGCATCTCCATTTCGCCATGAAATGTATTTGCTCCGAGACAAATTTGATTTAAATTACAAAATTCATTATGGTATCAATCTTGATGTTCAAGGTGAAATATTGATTTCATTTTTTCCGTTGCGGGATAACTGTCACTAATAGGGAGTAAACGTCTGGGGGCAACCAGCTTCGGAGCGAAGCATTTTTGGGACGAAACGTCTTCATTCATTGTAAACACCATTTTGGGGACAAAAAGTCAAGATACGATCTTTTGGATAGTGTATATAGTAAGGATATGAAAGCCGTAATATACTATTCCTATTTCAACGTTACAGATAAGCTTATTTCAGTTTTCTTATTCAAAATTTGCTATTTAAAATTCCCGGTAAAATCAAAGTTGTTGAATACACTGCCGCTAGGAGCGCTAGTATCTGCGAGCAATTTCTAAGCAAATCATATTGAGGAAATTGACTGTAAGAGAATTTTGCATTCACGATCACAATGGCGAGGTGACCCTCGCCAAAAAAATTCAGATAAATGTTCGTCGTCCATTCATAACATTATCTAGGCGAAAGAAATTATAGTTTCTGTACGGGAGTTTTTTTAATCTGGCGTAACAGGAACCAGATCGTTTAAGTTTATTTGTGTATTATACATTTTGACTATTTTTATTTTTAAGCACCAGAATCAATAACAGACGATTCCGAAAACGGACATGACGAACCCAGAAAACCAGTCACATTTGATAACTGGTTATCACTCACCTCGAGCTTTGGAACTTTGGATGGAGTTGCCATGTTGCTTACTTTTGCAATGATAGCTGATATATATAAACAATTGAAGTCTGGACACAAAAGGAGGGCGGGATGGACTAAAGAAGAGGAGAGTCGTCTAAGAGCTATTTTTGGGTCCTCTGTCGGAGCTAGTTTACGAATGTCAGAGATTCGAGGAAACGCTGGGGCAGCATTCCCAAATTACACGAATCAACAAATTAGGGAAAAAAATAAATGCATGAGAAAATAGATAGTTGTTGACGAGGGTTGACTTATATCATTACTGTTTGTTTGTTTGTTTGATTAATTAACGTCCTATTAACAGCTATGGTCATGTAAGGACGGCCTCCCATGTATGCGGTGTGTTGCGTGTATGTTGTGCGAGGTGCGTGTTTCGGGAGACTGCGGTATATTCATGTTGTGTCTTCTTGTATAGTGGAACTTTTGCCCTTTTTATAGTGCTATATCACTGGAGCATGCCGCCGAAGACACCAAGCAACACACCCCACCCGGTCACATTATACTGACAACGGGCGAACCAGTCGTCCCACTCCCTTTTTGCTGAGCGCTAAGCAGGAGCAGAAACTACCACTTTTACAGACTTTGGTGTGTCTCGGCCAGGGGACAGAACCCAGAGCCTTCCTCACAGGGGCGAACGCTCAACTCAAGGCCAAAAGTGAGGCGGTGCCAAGGGAGGCATTAGGAAGGATAAAGTCAGTTAGGAAGAATAGAAAAGATAAGATCCTAAATTTAGTCGCCTTTTACGATCATGCAATAGGGGCAGCAGATACAATTCTAACGCCCTACCTGCAGGGCCTTATGTCATTACTCCATTTGGAGTTAAAATGTCTGTTAATGGTGTCATGCATTAGTTTGAATGATAGTTGAAATAGGAACATGAATAGTACCATTCTTATAAACTGTGAGGCAAAAAACCTTTACCTGTAAAATTATGTTCCTTTAAACAGCAGATATCAAATTACGAATTCAATGAATACATATTTAATATTTATAATTATAATCATATATCAACTGCATAACTTAGATAAAGCCTTAAATAGAATGTAAAACCAAATGAAGAGTTACCTAGAGTAAAAATTTAAGCAAAAAAAAATCAGATAAATGTTCGTCGTCCATTCATAACATTATCTAGGCGAAAGAAATTACAGTTTCTGTACAGGAGTTTTTTTAATCTGGCGTAACAGGAACCAGATCGTTTAAGCTTATTTGTGTATTATACATTTTGACTATTTTTATTTTTAAGCACCAGAATCAATAACAGACGATTCCGAGAACGGACATGACGAACCCAGAAAACCAGTCACATTTGATAACTGGTTATTACTCACCTCGAGCTTTGGAACTTTGGACGGAGTAGCCATGTTGCTTACTTTTGCAATGATAGCTGATATATATAAACAATTGAAGTCTCGACGTAAAAGTCGAGCGAATGAGAAGGCCAAGAAGGCACGGACAAATTAGCGAAAAAACGCTGCAGAGAAAGGGCCGAACGTTGGCTGAACGATTTGTAGGTTAATACTTAACCGCTGTACTACGTAAATGATCAGGTAATTGCTTATATTGTGTCAATCGTTTGTTTGTTTGTTTGTTTGATTTATTAACGTCCTATTAACAGCTATGGTCATGTAAGGACGGCCTCCCATGTATGCGGTGTGTTGCGTGTATGTTGAGCGAGATGAGTGTACTGGGAGACTGCAGTATGTTTGTGTTGTGTCTTCTTGTATAGTGGAACTGTTGCCCTTTTGATAGTGCTATATCACTGAAGCATGCCGCCGAAGACACCAAGCACCACACCCCACCCGGTCACACTATACTGACAACGGGCGAACCAGTCGTCCCACTCCCTGTATGCTGAACGCTAAGCAGGAGCAGAAACTACCACTTTTATAGACTTTGGTGTGTCTCGGCCAGGGGACAGAACCCAGAGCCTTCCTCACAGGGGCGAACGCTCAACTCAAGGCCAAAAGTGAGGCGGTGCCAAGGGAGGCATTAGGAAGGATAAAGTCAGTTAGGAAGAATAGAAAAGATAAGATCCTAAATTTAGTCGCCTTTTACGATCATGCAATAGGGGCAGCAG
>SAYR01036912.1:19232-32844 GCA_004382745.1 Argopecten irradians irradians | reverse complement strand
AAAACAAGAGGCCCAGAGGGCCTGTATCGCTCACCTGGTTTGTAATGCCAAGTAATGTTCTGAATACAGGTTCATTGTTTCTTTTCTGAAGGAATGTTAATATTAACCTCTAAGTCCCCTATTGGGCCCCACCCCTCCTGCCCCCAGGGGGTCAGAGCCAAAGTTCTGTTCTCCTTCCCCAAATGATGTTTATGGCAAAATTTGGTCACAATACAAGCAAAACTCTAGGACAAGTAGCGATTTATAGGATTTACCTTTATTTCCCCTATTGGGCCACACCCGTCCTGCCGCCGGGGTTCAGAGCCAAAATTTATACAAGTTCTGTTCCCCTACCACCAAGGATGTTTGTGGCCAAATTTGGTTACATTCCATGCAGAAATCTAAGACTAGTAGCGATTTAAAGGATTTACCTCTGTTTCCTCTATTGGGCCCACCTCTCCTGCCCCCAGGGTGTCAGAGCAAAAATTTATACAAGTTCTGTTCCCCTTCCACCCAGGGTGTTTGTGGCCAAATTTGGTTACAATACGTGCAGATGTCTATGACAAGTAGCGATTTAAACGATTTACCTCTTTTTCCCCTATTGGGCCCCGCCCCTCCTGTCCCCGGGGGATCAGAGCCAAAATTTATACAAGTTCTGTTTCCCTTCCCCCAAGGATGTTTGTGGCCAAATTTGGTTACAATACGTGCAGAACTCTATGACTAGAAGCGATTTAATGAATTTACCTCTATTTTCCCTATTGGGCCCCGCCCCTCCTGGCCCCAGACGGTCAGAGCCAAAATTTATACAAGTTCTGTTCCCCCTCCCCCAAGAATGTTTGTGGCTAATTTTGGTTACAATCCATGCAGAACTCTAGGACAAGTAGCGATTTAAAGGATTTACCTCTATTTCCCCTATTGGGCCCCGCCCCTCAGTTGGTCATAAGGGTTCAGAAAAATATTAGTTTGGGGGGGGGGTGTTGCATGTAGGACCCTCCTAGCCCATGGCCTATACGCTTCATTGCGATAAAAACAAGAGGCCCAGAGGGCCTGTATCGCTCACCTGGTTTGTAATGCCAAGTAATGTTCTGAATACAGGTTCATTGTTTCTTTTCTGAAGGAATGTTAATATTAACCTCTAAGTCCCCTATTGGGCCCCACCCCTCCTGCCCCCAGGGGGTCAGAGCCAAAGTTCTGTTCTCCTTCCCCAAAGGATGTTTATGGCAAAATTTGGTCACAATACAAGCAAAACTCTAGGACAAGTAGCGATTTATAGGATTTACCTTTATTTCCCCTATTGGGCCACACCCGTCCTGCCGCCGGGGTTCAGAGCCAAAATTTATACAAGTTCTGTTCCCCTACCCCCAAGGATGTTTGTGGCCAAATTTGGTTACAATCCATGCAGAACTCTATGACTAGTAGCGATTTAAAGGAAATGTTGACGGACGGACGGACGGACGACGGACGCCGCGCCATGACATAAGCTCACCGGCCCTTCGGGCCAGGTGAGCTAAAAAGGCTAAAGTACAAGTGAATCAACCAACTTTGCCAACAATGACTACTGCCATGACAGCAAAGGGTTTTGGCTGCAGCACAAAACTTAGTACTTAGCTCCTGCTTTGATGGCAGTTGCTGTGGATGAGAAAATTAGCACGTCAGCAAAGACTACATTAAACAAGAGATCCCGGAGGGATCTTGGCGCCCACCAAAGAATGGTCTATGCATGAGGGATCTTTTCCCTGCTTTTCAAACTTTTACTACATACTATATATGAAACTTGAGAAAGATCCTTTCAGTACTTTCTGAGATATGTAGCAGTAACAAACTTCAATTATCAAAATCCAAGATGACTACCTGTCGATCATTTTGCTGACCAATAAGTCCGAAAATGCACTGGACCCCTAAAGAAACCTGCAAAAGAAATTTGAGAAAGATCCCTTCAGTACTTTCTGAGAAATAGCGGTAACAAACTTAAACTATCAAAATCCAAGATGGCCACCGTTCGGCCATCTTGTTGACTGATAGGTCCAAAAATGCAATATGCACAACTTTAAGGGTCCTAGGGGAACCTACATATGAAATTTGAGAACGATCCCTTCAGTACTTTCTGAGAAATAGCGGTAACAAACTTTAACTATCAAAATCCAAGATGGCCGCCGTTAGGCCATTTTGTTGACCGATCGCTCCCAAAATGCAATATGCACAACTAGGGTTCAAGGGGAACATGTATATGAAATTTGAGAGAGATCCCTTCAGTACTTTCTGAGAAATAGCGGTAACAAACTTTAACTATCAAAATCCAAGATGGCTGCCGTTCGGCCATTTTGTTGACTGATTGGTCCCAAAATGCAATATGCACAACTAGGGCCCTAGGGAAACTTACATATGAAATTTGAGAAAGATTCCTTCAGGACTTTCTGAGAAATAGCGGTATCAAACTCTAAATATCAAAATCCAAGATGGCCGCCAGTCGGCCATCTTGTTGACCGATCAGTCCCAAAATGCAATATGCACAACTAGGGCCCTAGGGGAATCTACATATGAAATTTGAGAAAGATTCCTTCAGCTCTTTCTGAGAAATAGCGGTAACAAGAATTGTTAACGGACGGATGGAAAGACGGACGGACGGACGGACGACGGACCACGGACGAAAGGCGATTTGAATAGCCCACCATCATCAAAATACTGTTGAAGAAACAGCAATAGTTGAGAGACTGGTTACCCTGTTGAAGCCTTTCTTGAAAGCTACAGAAATTGTTTGTGGGGAAATGTCCCCAACTATGACCGAAGTTCTGCCGTTTATTGTAAAGTTACCAAGTTATAGTGGAAGGAGCTGACGATCCTCCCATTATATTGGCTATAAAGGCCAAGATGCAAAAGGAAATTGGCTTGAGGCTACTGGAAGATGAAGAGTTGGTACTGCTTGGATGTATACTTAATCCCTACACCAAGGACTTCAACTTTCTCCTTGAAAAGAAATCACAAGCAGAAAATGTGCTTAGAAGGTATGTGTCTGGTGTAGAGGTCATTCAAGTCAAAATAAAAAAAGAACCCAATGAAGCTATGGATGTAGATTTAATGCCTGCACTACCTCAATTACCCACATTGCCGGCTTTCGCCGATACCTCTGGTATACCTGCTGAAAACTCTGACATGCATGCTGATCAGCGTGATCTTTCGGAAGAGTCCAACATTCAAACTGCTGACTCTGAACTGACAATAAGTGAATCTACTGAACAAGAACCACAAACAAACAAAAGTAAAGTCTGCTGAAACAGAGGATTGGTTAGATGATGTCATATGTACAGGAAGTTACATTATTCAGAAAGAGGATCAAATGCAAGCAGAAATATCTCGGTATTTGGGCAGCACAGTGAAGGAGCAAGTAACAGTTCTACAGTTGTGGGCTAATAATGCCATGTTTTTTCCTCATATTTCTGCAGTTGCAAGGGATGTTATTCCATGCCAAGCATCGTCTGTTCCCTCAGAAAGAGTTTTCAGTCTGTGTGGCGAGATTGTCAGCAAGAAGAGAAGTAGGCTAAATCATGAAAATGTTGACATGTTTCTATTTTTAAATAAAAACATGTGGTATGACTGTACTGAATTTCAATAAAAAATAAAAAGGGATGTCTCTGTTGCTAATTTATTTTCATATCAATGGCAATGTAATGCTGAAATATCCATCTTACAGTTTTCAACAGGTCTCGATCCTGATATCTGTATAGACATGCACATACACAGTACAGTATACAAGCACACAAAAAAACCCCAAACAAATTTAAGGTAAAATCAATCTTTATTTATCTTGTTTGATATTAAAATAGTCATATCCATATGGTTTAAGCCAGTTACATTTTATCAAATTTAGACAAGAAATTGCAATGTGTAAAAGCACAAATTATTGTAATTGTAAACCGATCACATAATCGATTAATCAATCGGTTGGGATCATGCAATTCCAACCGATGATCGGTTGCTATTTTCAACCGATTGCCCATCACTACGAATTTCGTGAAGCACTATTTATAATTCTACTACAAGTAGTACAGCTGTTAAGTGAATAAGTTTCTTATCACTATTGATCAAGACAAACACTGACTGGACGCCCCGCGCGGGGAGCGTGATGGCCTGTGGGGCAGTTGTTTTAGTCAGAGCCAAAATTACCAATTCTTCCGACCAGTTTTTAGCTCACCTGGCCCGAAGGGCCGGTGAGCTTATGTCATGGCGCGGCGTCCGTCGTCCGTCCGTCGTCCGTCCGTCAACATTTCCTTTAAATCGCTACTAGTCATAGAGTTCTGCATGGATTGTAACCAAATTTGGCCACAAACATCCTTGGGGGAAAGGGAACAGAACTTGTATAAAGTTTGGCTCTGACCCCCCGGGTGCAGGAGGGGCGGGCCCAATAGGGGAAATAGAGGTAAATCCTATAAATCGCTACTTGTCCTAGAGTTCTGCATGGATGGTAACCAAATTTGGCCACAAACATCCTTGGGGGTAGGGGAAAAGAACATGTATAAAGTTAGGCTCTGACCCCCGGGGGCAGGAGGGGCGGGCCCAATAGGGGAAATAGAGGAAATCTATTAAATCGCTACTTGTCCTAGAGTTCTGCATGGATTGTAACCAAATTTGGCCACAAACATCCTTGGGGAAGGGGAACAGAACTTGTATAAAAGTTTGGCTCTGACCCCCCGTGGGCAGGAGGGGCGGGGGCCCAATAGGGGAAATAGAGGTAAATCCTATAAACCGCTAGTTGTTCTAGAGTTCTGCATGGATTGTGATTAAAATTTGGCCACAAACATCTTTGGGAGAAGGGGAAACCAGAACTTGTATAAAGTTAGGCTCTAACCCCCGGGGGCTGGAGGGGCGGGGCCCAATAGGGGAAATAGAGGTAAATCCTATAAATCGCTACTTGTCTAGGGTTCTGCATGGATTGTGACCAAATTTGGCCACAAACATCCTTTGGGTGAAAGGGGAACAGAACTTTCTATAAATGTTGGCTCTGACCCCCCGGGGGCAGGAGGGCGGGGGCCCAATAGGGGAAATAGATGTAAATCTATAAATCGCTACTTGTCTAGAGTTCTGCATGGATTGTAACCAAATTTGGCAACCAAAACATCCTTGGGGAAGGGGAACAGAACTTGTTAAAGTTGGCTCTGACCCCCCCCCCCCGGGGGGCAGGAGGGGCGGGGCCCAATAGTGGAAATAGAGGTAAATCCTATAAATTGCTACTTGTCCTAGAGTTTGTTTGTTTGTTTGTTTGTTTGAGTTTTACGGCCCATCGACAACTAAGGTCATTTAGGGCCAAACTACAAGTCATGCATTAATATCAGGATAAAAGTTCAGGGTAAGAGTTTTTTTTGTTTTGTTTGTTTGAGTTTTACGGCCCATCGACAACTAAGGTCATTTAGGGCCAAAACTACAAGTCATGCATTAATATCAGGATAAAAGATCACGGTAAGAAAAGGCAAGTTAAGGACTAAAACACATATTGTAAACGTTTATTTTGAATAAAAAAAAAAAAAAAACAGTTTAGCATGGGATAAAATAGTTTTGGTAAAAACACATGAGAAAACTCATGCACAATGTTGATTTGAAACGATAAATATTGAGTTGATACGATGTATGATGATGAGAAAACGTTCATATTTTGCTTTAAAAATACCAATCTCTTTTGAGATAATTAAAATACATATAGTCTCACGGCAATGAAACAAAGTGTACATGTCGGAGACATCGTAGTATTTATCTCGTATGTGTTTAAAATTCAATACAATGCAATAAAATATTGCTCCACTGTGAGAGGAGTATCACATGCATGGCATGATAGGAGGATCCTCCCCTCTCAAGATTAGGAAGTGTGTTAAAAATAGTGCTGTCCAGTTTCGAGAGACCTGAGGAGAAACAATTCCTCTCTGCGGTTCATCTCCGAATCGGCAGTTTAGGATTAAGTGTTAGGTTGAATTTGTAACGAGTTTATATGTTTGTTTTCGGTTTGAGACCACCTTGTTGCCAATGGTGTTTGATGGCTGACTGAATTGAAGGTTTGATGTCCGTGTATGGTAGTTTCAAATGTGTTTGTGCTAGGCGAAGAGCAGTCTTAGCTGCTTTATCAGCGTGTTCATTCCCCTTATCAGGGTAAGAAAAAGCAAGTAAGGACTAAAACGCAGATTGTAAACGTTAATTTGATAAAAACAAAAGGAGGTTTGCATGGGATAAAATAAATTTTGGCTAAAAACACATGAGAAAAAATCATGCCACAATGTTGATGAAACGATGAAATGTTGAGTTGATACGATGTATGATGAGAAAACGTTCATATTTTTGCTTTAAAATACCGATCTCTTTGTCCTAGAGTTCTGGCATGGATTGTGACCAAATTTGGCCACAAACATCCATGGGGGAAGGGAACAGAACTTCTATAAATGTTGGCTCTGAACCCCCCTGGGGTAGGATGGGTAGGGCCCCAGTAGGTGAATTAGAGGTTAAATATTCGAATTCCTTCAGAAAGAAACAATGAACCTGTATTTAGAACATTACTTGGCATTACCAAACCAGGTAGAGCGATACAGGCCCTCTGGGCCTCTTGTTTTCATAAATATTCATCCCTTATTTTCCTCATTTTTCACTAATTAAACGAATTACTTGTTATGATCTAAGATCAAAGAAATCAATATATGATATGCTTGTCGCTGGTTAGAAATTTCGGATTGATGCTTACACATAAAAGCGTGATATGCACTGATATCAACATGTGTGAACGTACAGCAGAGGCATATTTACGTTCCTTCTTACAATCATAATGATTTTCATATATATATATCTCTTATTCCGCACCGTATTCATGCCATAAACATTTTTGAAACAAGAGGCCCAGAGGGCCTGTATCGCTCACCTGGTTTGTAATGCCAAATAATTTTCTGAATACAGGTTCATTGTTTCTTTTCTGAAGGAATTTTAATATTAACCTCTAAATCCCCTATTGGGCCCACCCCTCCTGCCCCCTGGGGGTCAGAGCAAAAATTTATACAAGTTCTGTTCCCCTTCAACAAAGGATTTTCTGGCCAAATTTGGTTACAATCCATGCAGAACTCTATGAGAAGTAGCGATTTAAAGGATTTACCTCTATTTCCTCTATTGGGCCCCACCTCTCCTACCCCCAGGGGATCAGAGCCAAAATTTATACAAGTTTTGTTCCTCTTCCCCCAAGGATGTTTGTGGCCAAATTTGGTTACAATCCATTGCAGAACTCTAGGACAAGTAGCATTGATAGAATTTACCTCTATTTCCCCTATTTGGGCCCCGCCCCTCCTGCCCCCCTGAGGGTCAGAGCCAAAATTATACAAGTTCTGTTCTCCTACCCCCAAGGATGTTTGTGGCCAAATTTAGTTACAATCCATACAAAACTCTAAGACAATTAAGTAGCAATTTATAGAATTTACCTATAATTCCCCTATTGGGCCCGCCCCTCCTGCCTCGGGGACCAGAGCCAAAATTTATACAAACTCAGTTCTTATTCTCCCAAGGATATTTCTGGCCAAATTTGGTTACATTCCATGCAGAACTCTATGACTAGTAGCGAATTAAAGGATTTACCTCTATTTCCCCTATTGGCCCCACCCCTCCAGCCCCCGGGGGGCCAGAGCCAAAATTTATACAAGTTCTGTTCCCCTTCCCCCAAGGATGTTTCTGGCCAAATTTGGTTACAATCCATGCAGAACTCTACGACTAGTAGCAATTTATAGGATTTACCTATATTTCCCCTATTGGGCCCTGCCCCTCCTGCCCCCGGGGTGTCAGAGCCAAAATTTAAACAAGTTCTGTTCCCCTTCCCCCAAGGATGTTTGTGGCCAAATTTTTGTACTTCCATTTCAGAAACTCTATGACAAGTAGCGATTTTAAAGGATTTACCTCTATTTCCCCTATTGGGCCCCGGCCCCTCCTGCCCCGGGGTGTAGAGCAAATATTTATACAAGTTCTGTTCCCCTTCCCCCAATGATGTTTGTGGCCAAATTTGGTTACAATCCATGTGGAACTCTATGACAAGTAGCATTTAAAGGATTTACCTCTATTTCCCCTATTGGGCCCCCGCCCCTCCTGCCCCCGGGGGGTCAGAGCCAAAATTTATACAAGTTCTGTTCCCCTTCCCCCAAGGATGTTTGTGGCAAAATTTAGTTACAATCCATGCAGAACTCTATGACTAGTAGCGATTTAAAGGATTTACCTCTATTTCCCCTATTGGGCCCCGCCCCTCCTGCCCCCGGGGGGTCAGAGCCCAAATTTATACAAGTTCTGTTCCCCTTCCCCCAAGGATTTTTGTTGGGCCAAATTTGGTTACAATCCATGTAGAACTCTATGGACAAGTAGCGATTTAAAGGATTTACCTCTATTTCCCCTATGGGCCCCGCCCCTCCTGCCCCCGGGGGTCAGAGCCAAAATTTATACAAGTTCTGTTCCCCTTCCCCAAAGGATGTTTGTGGCAAAATTTAGTTACAATCCATGTAGAACTCTATGACTAGTAGCGATTTAAAGGATTTACCTCTATTCCCCTATTGGGCCCCGCCCCTCCTGCCCCCAGGGTGTCAGAGCCAAAATTTATACAAGTTCTGTTCCCCTTCCCCCCAGGATGTTTGTGGCCAAATTTTGTTACAATCCATGTAGAACTCTATGACAAGTAGCGATTTAAAGGATTTACCTATATTTTCCCCTATTGGGCCCCGCCCTCCTGCCCCGGGGTGTCAGAGCCAAAATTTATACAAGTTTCTTTTCCCCTCCCCAAGGATGTTTGTTGGCCAAATTTTGTTACAATCCATGCAGAACTCTATGACTAGTAGCGATTTAAAGGAAATGTTGACGGACAGACGGACGGACGGACGACGGACGGACGGACGACGGACGACGGACGACGGACGCCGCGCCATGACATAAGCTCACCGGCCCTTCGGGCCAGGTGAGCTAAAAAAAGGATTTCTGTTCACCATATATTATATGATATGATAAAAATGACGTCACAGATTCGTTAATTTGATTATATATATATATGTTCAATAATTACATGCGGAACGTGGAACAAAACTAGGCATGAAGGTGTGTTACCTGAGCAAATCGAGCCGAAAGACGATAACGGAAACATCGTTTTTGTTTATGGTTTGTTTGTTTGAATAATTAACGTCCTATTAACAGCTATCGTCATGTAAGGACGGCCTCCCATGCATGCGGTGTGTAGCCTGTGTGTAGCGCGAGGTGCATGTTTTGGGAGACTGCGGTATATTATGGAATGAGTGTCAGGGTATAACCTAATTTTAAATAGACTCTTATTTTAGAGACGTACCTGCATGAATTGAGACATATTATTGTTGGAAAAACTATATCTTAACATGGAATTGTTCCGTAATTTCCGTCACAGAAATGTGATGCAACATAATACTGCCCTTATGATTATTTATGATGCATATACATAAACAATTGAAGTCTGGACGTAAAAGTCGAGCGAATGAGAAGGCCAAGAAGACACAGACAAATTAGCAAAAAAAACGCTGCAGAGAAAGGGCCGAACGTTGGCTGAACGATTTGTAGGTTAATACTTAACCGCTGTACTACGTAACTGATCAGGTAATTGCTTATATTGTGTCAATCATAAAGTTACCCGAAAAAAATTGTTTTTGTACAGCCGACAAAAGGAGGGCCGGGTGGACTCGAGAAGAGGAGAGTCGTCTAAGAGCTATTTTGGGTTCTCTGTCGGAGCTAGTTTACGAATGTCAGAGATTCGAGGAAAGGCTGGGGAAGCATTCCCAAAATACACGAATCAACAAATTAGGGAAAAAATTTAATGCATGAGAAAATAGATGGTTGTTGACGAGGGTTGACTTATATCATTACTCCATTTGGAGTTGAAATGTCTGTTAATGGTGTCATGCATTAGTTTGAATGATAGTTGAAATAGGAACACGAATAGTACCATTCTTATAAACTGTGAGGCAAAAACACTGTGATTTAATTTTAAAACTATTTATCCTTTACCTGTAGAATTAAGTTCCTTTAAACTGCAGATATCAAATTACGAATTCAATGAATACATATTTAATATTTATAATTATAATCATATATCAACTGCATAACTTAGATAAAGCCTTAAATAGAATGTAAAACCAAATGAAGAGTTACCTAGAGTAAAAATTTAAGGGAAAAAAAAAAATCAGATAAATGTTCCGTCGTCCATTCATAACATTATCTAGGCGAAAGAAATTATAGTTTCTGTACAGGAGGTTTTTTTAATCTGGCGTAACAGGAACCGGATCGTTAAAGTTTATTTGTGTATTATAAATTTTGACTCTTGATTATTTTTAAGCACCAGAATCAATAACAGACGATTCCGAGAACGGACATGACGAACCCAGAAAACCAGTCACATTTGCTAACTGGTTATCACTCATCTCGAGTTTTGGAACTTTGGATGGAGTAGCCATGTTGCTTACTTTTGCAATGATAGCTGATATATATAAACAATTAAAGTCTGGACGTAAAAGTCGAGTGAATGAGAAGGCCAAGAAGGCACGGACAAATTTGCGAAAAAACGCTGCAGAGAAAGGGCCGAACGTTGGCTGAACGATTTGTAGGTTAATACTTAACCGCTGTACTACGTAACTGATCAGGTAATTGCTGATATTGTGTCAATCGTAAAGTTACCCGAAAACAAGAGGCCCAGAGGGCCTGTATCGCTCACCTGGTTTGTAATGCCAAGTAATGTTCTGAATATAGGTTCATTGTTTCTTTTCTGAAGGAATTTTTATATTAACCTCTAAATCCTCTATTGGGCCCCGCCCCTCCTGCCCCCGGGGGGTCAGAGCCAAAATTTATACAAGTTCTGTTCCCCTTCCCCCAAGGATGGTCATGTAAGGACGGCCTCCCATGCATGCGGTGTATTGCATGTATGTTGTGCGAGGTGCGTGTTTTGGGAGACTGCGGTATATTTATGTTGTGTCTTCTTGTATAGTGGAACTGTTGCCCTTTTTATAGTGCTATATCACTGAAGCATGCCGCCGAAGACACCAAGCAACACACACCACCCGGTCACATTATACTGACAACGGGCGAACCAGTCGTCCCACTCCCTGTATGCTGAGCACTAAGCAGGAGCAGAAACTACCACTTTTATAGACTTTGGTGTGTCTCGGCCAGGGGACAGAACCCAGAGCCTTCCTCACAGGGGCGAACGCTCAACTCAAGGCCAAAAGTGAGGCGGTGCCAAGGGAGGCATTAGGAAAGATAAAGTCAGTTAGGAAGAAGAGAAAAGATAAGATCCTAAATTTAGTCGCCTTTTACGATCATGCAATAGGGGCAGCAGGTACAATTCTAACGCCTACCTGCAGGGCCAGGCCAAGAGGCATCAGGATCTGGAGGACCAGAGCAACATGATGATCCATCCGCAGGTGATGAGATCCCAAGTTGGTGTAGATGTGGCAAATGTAGAGAGATGCCGACAGACATGGAAAAGAAGTGTTGTGGCTGCTTGCCAATCAACTGTGTTTCGTTGAGACCAGTAAGTATTTAGATTTACTAATATATTTTTAATAAATGTACAATGTACTGTAGTTCCTTTTACATACATGTATTTGTATACTCAACAAATAATGTTAAGGGTCAAAAGTTTTGAGTATAGTATTTTTTTACCAAACACTTAGAACATGATTTTTATATTAATTTATTATCATTAACATTTCATTCATTCATTGGAAACGATTTTTGGCGGGAAAACAAGACATTTTTCAAACTACAGGCATCCGACAAGGCATACCCCTATTTTCAAAGTGAAATCACATATGGTGATGAAAAGTCAATTTCATTCTGGGGAGTTCATTCGATTATCAGTACTTAGTGTGACCTCCTCTGGCCTGAATAACGGCACGACAACGCCTGCTGAAGCTGCGGATGAGTCTACGGATGGTCTATTGTGCCAGGTTACGCCATTCCTCTAACAGTGCGATTTCCAGTTCAGGAATTGACGCCGGTTGAACGGCCCGCTTCTGAATCTTGTCTCTGAAGGACATCCCAGATGTGTTCTATAGGATTTAAGTCGGGAGAAACCGCGGGCCAGTCCATGCGCTCGATAGTTTCCGTTTCAAGGTACACATTTACGATCCTAGCACGATGAGGACGCGCATTATCATCCATGAGTACAAAATCGGGACCTAATGCACCCGCGAATGGTCGCACAATAGGGTCTAGGATTTCGTCCCTATAACGTTGTCCAGTCAGCGTTCCGTTCCGAATGATATACAGCTCCGTTTTTCCGTCGAGAGATGCCACCTCAAACCATTACTGAACCTCCACCAAAACGATTGTGCTGCGTCACACAGCAGTCGCGATATCGTTCGTTTTTCTCTCGCCACACTCGCCTCTTACCATCGTGAAAGTCCACACAAAATTTCGACTCGTCGGTGAACAGTATTAGTTGCCAGTGAACATGGTTTGTGTAAAAATCAAGTCTTGCTGCTCTGTGTCTCGCGGTCAAAATGGGCCTCACAGCTGGCCGACGAGCCCGAAGGTTAGCTTCGTGGAGACGATTTCTGTAGGTTTGAGAGGAAATACGCAGTCCCTGGTGGTTGCGCAGGTCTGTATTCAGCTCAACACCAGACGAAAACCGATTACGTTTTGCTTGTAGGACAATGGTACGGTCCTCACGGGCTGTCGTACATCGTGGTCTTCCACTTCTGGGTCGCTGACGTACCGAACCAGTTGCCTGGAAGCGTTGCCACAGTCTCCCGATGACACTTTGACTCACATTTAAATTTTGAGCAACAATTTGTTGAGTCATTCCAGACTGGAGCATACCTATAGCAGTACCTGAATCTTGTTCACTGAAGTGACGTCTTTGAGTCATTTCGTGTTAATATCACTTTGAATGACGTTTAGTGTTCAAAAAATGCAAAAACTGCAATTCCAATGATTTACCCACATGTCACAATCACTGTCCCATTCGGCTACCAAACTGTATATCGGGGTACCTGTACTCGGCCGAGTGTACTGCCTACGTGGCCTGACCTTCACCTTTTTACTCACGTGTAAATCATGGTCAAATGAACGTTTGAAAAAGTTATATCAAGTAGATATATTCCCTTTATATATTTTATTAATTTTTATTACCCCAAAGTTGTGACCCTTAACTTATTTTGCTGAGTGTAATTTACAAACCCAGATATATTATGAATAGCAACATGAAATGATATTACCTATGTTAATTTTGTTAATTATGTGAGGGATGAGGCAATCTCATTATGATGAGGCAATCTGGTTCAGGTATACCAACATTGGTCCACAGATATTATATCATCCATGACAAAAACAAAACCCAAATAATGCAGAATTTGACATTATGTATTTATAGCTAGTTGAACTAGCTAATATATAAAATGACTTTTTATCAACAGCCAATGGAGGCGTTGATATTAGACCCACAAGTGCTAGCCATTGGGAACACATATCATAGGGACATGTTGGGAAGGCACAGGATCCGTTTGGAGGACAATAATAAGGCCATGAGGCACAGTGCTTATCGCAATTTTACATTGTGGAGACATGGGCGACTGGGACGAGGAGTCCGAAGAGTTATCCCCAGTTGCTGTATCTGGAAGATCAGTGC
>SAYR01036912.1:2057-19056 GCA_004382745.1 Argopecten irradians irradians | reverse complement strand
TAGGTTCCTCTTTTTGAAATGTACTTCATTCAAATGGTCAAGGCATTTATCATGAACCAGGTAATCTGAAGCTAGCAGCTAGGAATAAAAGTTCATTTATTGTCCAAAAAAAACCCCCAAAAAAACCCACAATAATTTAATCTTCAGAAGCATTTTTTTTGCAGATACATTTTTAAATCTATCATTACACACAGTCAAACTATGATATCATCCGTTATCCACATTCACATAGAGACCTCTTCATATCTTCATTGATTATATCATCCTCATGCATCATCATATCATCCTATCATGAATTCATATCTTGTGGCAATCGGATCATATTCATGATCCTCATCCTCACCACGCTCATTCATCCTCAGTATGTCATGATTGGACACACCAATCATTTCATCACCACCTTGTCATTCATTCCATCACTCTTGTCATTCATCACCACCCTTTGTCATTCATCACCACCTTGTCATTCGATCATCACTTGTCATCATCACCACCTTGTCATTTCATCATACCACTATTGTTCATTCAATCACCACCTTGTCATTCATCATCACCTTGTCATTCATCACCACCTTTGTCATTCATCATCACATGTCATTTCATCATTCACCTTGTCATTCATCACCACCTTGTCATCATCATCACATTGTTCATCATCACCACCTTGTTCATTCATCATCACATTGTCATTCATCATCCCACATTGTCATTCATCATCACATTGTTCCACTTCATCATCAACTATGTCATCATCACCACCTTGTCATTCATCATCACATTGTCATTTCAATCATCACAATTGTCATTCATTTCATACACCTATTGTCATTCATCATTCACATTTGTTCATTCATTCATCACCTTGCATTCCCACACCAACCTTGTCATTCATTCATCACATTTGTCATTTCATCCATCACATTGTCATTCATCACCAACCTTGTCCAGTTCATCATCAACATTGTCATTCATTCATGCACCTTGTTTCATTCATCATCAACCTTGTCATTCCCCCCCCCACCCCCCAAAATTTCCCCCACCTTGTCATTCATCCACCACCTTGGTCATTTCACCCATCACCTTGTCATTCATCATCACCTTGTCATATCATCATCACGCTTGTCATTCACCATCACCTTGTCATTCAAATCACCAACCTTGTCATTTCATCATCACCGTTGTCCATCATCAAGGTACATCACCCCTTTGTCATTCATCATCACCTTGTCATTTATCCTCGCTATATCATGATTGGACACCTATGTCTTTCATCATCACATTATTTTATAATTTCTATCACAAGAAATGCATACCTAAATACCCTTATCACATTATCAGCATTCTGATAATTATAAAATAACTAGTCTTCTCAATAAATTTGTTATCATCATTGATATCTCTGCTTTTCAACACATAGTTAATTTTTATCCTAAACACTGAAAATTCATTTAAGAACCAATTCTGCATGATTAGTCCTGGAATCTGGACTTCTTTAGGATACCAGTTCCTTTGTAGAATTGGGGACACCTTCTGCTATTGTCCTTCCAACTGGCGTGTTGTCACTTTCCTCCAACGGAAAACCTTGTAGGTAGTTGCGTCCTTTCGTGTCCGAATCCAATGCATTTCGTTTAGTTTGTTTGTTTGAGTTTATACGGCCCATCGACAACTAAGGTCATTTAGGGCCAAACTTACAAGTCATGCCTTTATTACCAGGATAAAAAGATCAGGGTTAAAAAAAACCAAGTAAGGAGATTTTAAAACACCTTGTAAACGTGTATTTGATAAAAAAAAGGTTTGCAAATGGCGATAAAATAGTTTTGGCTAAAAAACACCACGAGGAAAACTTTCTGTTGCAAAATGTGATGAAAACCCGATGAATGTTGACGTTGATTTACTGATTGATATGATGAGAAAAACGTTCATATTTTTATCCTAAAAATAACCCGATTTTCTTTGAAGGGATAATTTAAAAAAAAAAAAAAAAAAAATACCCGACGGAATTTATGTCTCCACCGGCCATTGAACCAAAGTGTAAAACATAGTCCGAGGAAACAAATCGGGTAAAGGACAGTGCTTTATCTCGGTTAATGTGCTTAAAAATCAATACACCAGTGCACTAAATATGCTCCACTGTGAGAAGAGAAATCACATGCATGGCATTGTGGCAGGATCCTCCCCTCTCAAATAGATAGCGAATGGCGTAAAATAGACCACTTAGTTAGGCACTAAGAAACCATTTAACGGAGAAAAGCATTTTGCCAAGAAAAGAATCCCATTCCCTATGTGGACCGTTATTCTTTGACCTTGAAAAGGCATTACGAACACAACTTGGCAATATGGGAATCATTGGAACGAATCTTCCATGCATATCCGCGTATACGTGGTAATTTGCCGAAAGTTTATTTTCAAAATTTTCATATCTGAACAGCGCATTTCAAACGTGTTCGAACGGGTGTTCAAACTTATCAGGAATACACACAAGAAAACAGGGAGGAGAAATGGTTTGTCCCCTCAAGTCAGAGGGGTTGGTATCCGTCTTGTTCACACTTTCTTGGCTTAAAAATTAACAGCATAACTCCTTTAGCACAAACAGTATTTGAAACACCATACCACCCGATTATCAAACCCTTTTCCAATTCACTCAGCCCGATCAAGACACCATTGGCCAACAAAGGATAGCGTTCTTACCGATAACAAACAATAAACTGTTTTCAAAATTCAAACCCTACACTTAATCCTAAACTTGTTCCATTCGGAGAGACCGCAGAGGAGGAAGTTGTCTTCCTCGGACTTCCGAAAACTGGACACACATATTTTACCCATTCCTATCATTAGAGGGGAGGATCCTCCCACATGCCATTGCATGCTGATTCTCCTCTCCACAGTGCCGAGCCATATTTTAGTGCCACTGTATTGATTTTAAGGCACATACGAGAATGAGCCCACTACGATGTCTCCGACATATACACTTGTTTACATGCCGTGAGACATAATCGTATTTTTAATTATCTCAAAAAAGAAAATTGGTATTTTAGAGATAAAATATGAACGTTTTCTTCCATCATATCATCGTATTCAACTCAAACATTTCAATCGTTTATTCAACTTTGCTTCAAAGTTTTCTCATGTGTTTTAGCCACATATATATAATCCCCATGCCAAACCTTATTTCTTTTATCAAATTAACGTTCTACAATTCTGTGCTTTTTAGTCCTTACTTTGACTTTTTATACCTGATACTTACCCCTGATAATAATTGCTTGACTTGTAGGTTGGCCCTATAAAGACCCTAAGGTTGTCCGCATGGGCCCCGTAAAAATCAAACAAAAACCAAACATTGTGAACGCGATTTAAATCAAACTTGATTGAAGAAGTCATTTCAATCAACTTTGCGTATTACTGTGCATAGTCTGCACCTTAGTATTCCTTCATCGTAATCGTTCTTTTTATAACGAGGAAGTAATCTTTCAAAGAATGGCATCACTGCTTCCTTGTGTTCACGTTTAAATTCCGAATTGGAAAATATGTTCTTGGAAAAAGAGCTCGCGTATAAAACTGTTAAAGCAATCGATTTTTATTGTTGATCGCCACAACTGATGTTCATCATCGATGTACTCACGATAGGAATAAAGTGAATTTATCATCGATATTAATGGCTACCGATGCGAAACACTGCATGGTTAATCCGGTTGTTCTTCTGAGGCCACCTGGATAAAGTATAAGTTACACTATGAAATAAATCCTATTATGTTCTTGTTATTGCCAAATTATGTTCATTTGAAGGTGAAGAGCCCACAAAACTTCCATCCACGTATCGGGATTGCCCCACCCGGGCACGGAGAATCTGTGCTGTTACTAGAGAATTCCCTGGCGACCAGCAGCGAAGTGCCGCAAAAACTTCTTCCTTTACAAGTAGTGACGGTACCATGACCAGCTCGACTATTTGCCAGGGATTTGGAAAGGATGTTCGGCTGGTCGGCTGGAGCTTTGTTTGTGTTTGTGTTTTTTTGCAGTTTTTACGGCCCCATCGAAGCAAGGTCATTTAGGCCGGCCAACTACAATTTCATGCATTAATATCAGGATTAAAAGATCAGGTTAAGAAAAGGCAAGTAATGATTAAAACACAGATTGTATACGTTTATTTGAATAAACAAGAGGCCAGAGGGCCTGTATCGCTTCACCTGGTTGTTTAATGAGCCAAGTATATTCTGGATACCGGATTCATTGTTTCTTTTTCTGAAGGACAATTGATATATTTAACGTCGAAATCCCCTATTGGTGCCCCACCCCTGCCCCCCTAGGTGGGTCAGAGCCAAAATTTTATACCAAGTTCTTGTTCCCCTTCCCGCAAGGATGTTTAGTGGCCCAAAATTTTTAGTCAAATCCATGTCAGAAATACTGTATGACAAGACGCGATTTATAGGTATTTACGCTCTATTTCCCCTATGTGGGCCCGCCCCTCCTGCCCTCTGGGGCGCCAGAGCCCAAAATTTGTATACAAGTTCTGTTCCCCTTTCTTCCCAAGGATGTTTGATGGCCCAAATTTTGTTATCAATCCATGCAGAACTCTTAGACTGACCGATTTGAAGTTTGTTGTTTTTTATGTTTGTTTGGTGTGCTGTTTTTTTATTTTCTTGTTATAGTTTACCTTTATCTCCCTAATTGGCCCCGCCCCTCTCCCCCGGGGGGTCATGAGCCTAAAATTTATAAAAGTTACTGTTCTCCTTCCCCAAAGAAGTTTGTTGTGGCTGAAATTTGGTTACAAATCATGCAGATTCTATGACAAGTAGCGTTTTAAAGGATTTACCTTATTTCCCCGGTATTGGGCGCCCCGCCCCTCCTGCCCCCGGGGGGTCAGAGCCAAAATTATTAACAAAGTTTTGTTCTCCCTTCCCCTAAGGATGTTTGTGGCAAAATATTTGGTTACAATCCATGTAGAACTCTACTGACTAAGTTGGCCGAATTATAGGATTTTCCTCTATTTCCCCTTATTGCTGCCCCGCCCCTCCTGCCCCGTATGGGGCAGAGTCAAAATTTATACAAGTTTCTGTATCCTCTTCCCCAAAGGATGTTTGTGGTCTAAATTTGGTTTACCATTCATCAACAGCAATTATGGACAAGTAGTGATTTATAGGATTTACCTGTTATTTCCCCTATTGAGCCGCCCCTCCTGCCCCCAAGGGGTTCAGAGCCCAAAATTTTATACAGTCTGTTTCGCCTTTCCCGAGGATGTTTTGTGGCCCAAATTTGGTCAGATCATGCTAGAAACTCTATGACAAGATAGTGATTTATATAGGATTCTTCCTTCTATTTCTCCTAATTTGGCCCCGCCCCTCCTGCCCCCGGGGGCTCTAGAGCGCAAATTTTATACAAGTTCTGTTCCCCTTCCCCCAAGGATTGTTGTGGGCTCAAATTTGGTTACTAATCCATGAAGAACCCCTATGACTAGTAGCGATTTATAGGATTTACCCTTTCTGATTTCCATATTGGGCCCCCGCCCTCCTGCCCCCCGTGGCGTCAGTAGCCAAAATTTATACAAGTTCATGTTCCCCTTCCCCTAAGGATGTTTGTGACGCAAATATTGGTCACAATCCATCCAGAACTCTATAGACAAGTAGGCCGATTTTATAGGTTTTACCTTGTATTTCCCCTATTTGGGGCCCCTCCCTCCTGCCCTCCGGAGTGTGCTCAGAGCCAAAATTTTATAACAAGTTCATGTTCCCCTTCCCCCAAGGAATGCTTGTGGCCAAATTTTGGCCTTACAATTCCATGCAGAACTCTATGATTGAATAGCGATTTATAGGATTAACCTTTATTTCCCCAATTGGGCCCCCGCCCCTCCTGCCCCAGGGGGCTCAAAGAGCCAAAATCTTATACAATTCTGCTGTCCCCTTCCCCCAAGGATGTTTTGTGGCAAATTGGTCAACAATCCATGCAGAAACTCATGACTAGTAGCCGATTTAAAGGAAATTGTTGACGGGACAGGACAGACGGACGGAGACGGAACGGGACGCGACGACGGACGACGGAACCGCCGCCCATAGCATAAGCTCACCGGCCCTTCGGGGCCAGGTGAGCTAAAAAGTTTGCATGCGGGATAAAATAGTTTTGCGCTAAAACACACAGAAAAATTATAGCAAAAAGTTGATGTAACGATGAAGATGTGAGCCTGAATGTTAAACCGCTGTGAAGAAGCGTATTCAAGGTGAGCGTCGCCACGAGTACTTAGTTATAACTGAACTAAAATGTTTTGTCCCAAATATTTTCAAAAGATCTTCTAATGACTCCCAAAGATTCTTGTTGACTTTTTTGACACTTTGTTTATACGAGTACCGGAATTGAACCTTGGAATTCGATGGTCACCCCGAGATCTTTTCTCCTCATTAACAGTATCAAGTTATAATTGTTCATCCTGCTACGGACGGACGGACGACGGACGCCGCGCCATGACATAAGCTAAAAACCAAAAAAAAACCACAATAATTTAATCTTCAGAAGCATTTTTTTGCAGATACATTTTTAAATCTATCATTACACACAGTCAAACTATGATATCATCCTTATCCACATCACATAATACTCTTCATATCTTCATTATTATATCATCCTCAGCATCATCATATCATCCTATCATGATTCATATCTTGTGAATCGGATCATATCATGATCCTCATCCTCACCACGTCATTCATCCTCAGTATGTCATGATGACACACCAAGTCATTCATCACCACCTTGTCATTCATCATCACCTTGTCATTCATCATCACCTTGTCATTCATCACCACCTTGTCATTCATCATCACCTTGTCATTCATCATCACCTTGTCATTCATCATCACCTTGTCATTCATCATCACCTTGTCATTCATCACCACCTTGTCATTCATCATCACCTTGTCATTCATCATCACCTTGTCATTCATCATCACCTTGTCATTTATCCTCGCTATATCATGATGACACTATGTCTTTCATCATCACCATATTATAATTTCTATCAACAGAAATGCATACTAAATACCCTTATCACATTATCAGCATTCTGATAATTATGAAATAACTAGTCTTTTCTCATAATTGTTATCATCATTTGATATCTCTGTTCAACACATAGTTTAGATTTTATCTAAACACTGAATTCATTTAAGAACAATTCTGCATGATTAGTCCTGGAATCTGGACTTCTTTAGGAGGACCAGTTCCTTTGTAGGAATTGGGGACACCTCTGCTATTGTCCTCTTCAACTGGCGTGGGTCACTTTCCTCCAACGGAAACCTTGTAGGTAGTGGTCCCTCGTGTCGATCCAATGCATTTCGTTTGTTTGTTTGTTTGAGTTTTACGGCCCATCGACAACTAAGGTCATTTAGGGCCAAACTACAAGTCATGCATTATTACCAGGATAAAAGATCAGGGTAAAAAAAACCAAGTAAGGATTAAAACACCTTGTAAACGTGTATTTGATAAAAAAAAGGCTTCTCGTGTGTTTTAGCCAACAACTATTCATATATCCCATGCAAACCTTTTTTTATCAAATACACAGTTTACCAAGGTGATCTTTTTAATCCTTACATTCGGTTTTTTTTACCCCTGATCTTTACCCCGATCCTAGGTAATAATGCATGACTTGTAGTTGGACCTTAGTTTGTCATGGGCCGTTAAACTCAAACAAACAAACAAACGAAAATGCATTGTATCGGATCGACCACGAGGGACCACTACCTACAAGTTTCCGTTGGAGGAAAGTGACCCACCGCCAGTTGAAGAGGACAATAGCAGAGGTGTTCCCCAATTCCTACAAAAGGAACTGTCTCCTAAAGAAGTCCAAGAAGTTCCAGCACTTAAATCATGCAGAATTGTTCTTTAAATGAATTTCAGTGTTGAATAAAATCTAAAACTATTGTGTTGAACACGAGATATCAAAATGATGATAACAATTATAGAGAAAAGACTAGTTATTTCATAATTTATCAGATGGCTTGATATGTGATAAGGGTATTTTAGATATGCATTTCTGTTGATAGAAATTATAATATAGGTGATGATGAAAGACATTAGTGTCATCTGATATGCGGGATAAATGACAAGGTGATGAATTGACAAGGTGTATTTTATGATGACAAGGTGATGATGAATGACAAGGTGGTATGATGACAAGGGGGTGATGAATGACAAGGTGTATGGATGACAAGGTGATGATGAATGACAAAGGTTATGATGGAATGACACAAGTATGATGAATGACAATGTGAGTGAATTGAATGACAAGGTGGTGATGGATGACAGGTGATGATAGGATGGACAAGGTGGTGATTGAATGACAAGGTGGTGATTGAATGACAGGTGATGATGACATGACAAGGTGATGATGAATGACAAGGTGATTGATGGATTGACAAGGTGTGGATGGATGACAAGGTGGTGATGGATGACAAGGTGGTGATGGATGACAAGGTGATGGATGGAATGAACAGGTGATGATGAAATGACAAGGTGGTGATGAATGACAAGGTGGTTGATGAATGACAAGGGTGGTGATGGATGACAAGGTGGTGATGAATGACAAGGTGATTGATGAATAATGACAAGGTGGTGATGAATGACAAGGTGATATGAAGACAAGGTGGCTGAGAATGACAAGGTGGTGTAATGAATGACAATGGTGATTGATGAATGACAAGGTTAGGTGATGAATGACAAGGTGGTTTGATGAATGACAAGGTGGGATGGATGACAAGGTGATGAATGACCAAGGTGGTGATGAATGACAACGGTGGTGATGGATGACAAGGTGCGTGTATGAATGACAAGGTTGATGATGAATGACAAGGTGATGATGAAATGACAGGTGATGATGAATGACAGGGGTTGATGAATAGACAAGGTGGTGATGGATTGACAAGGGGTGAGATGAAATGACAACGGTGGTGATGGAATGACAAGGTGGTTGATGAATGACAAGGTGATTGCATGAATTTTGACAAGGTTGGGATATGAATGACAAATGTGGTATGAATGACAAAGTGGTGCATGAATGACAAGGTGGTGATGAATGACAAGGTGGTGATGAATGGACAGGTGATGATTGAAATTGACAAGGTTGGTGATGAATGACAAGGGTGGTGATTGAATGACAAGGTCGATGATGAATGACAAGTGCGTGCCATGAATGACTTGGTGTTGTCATCATGACATACTGAGGAGAATGACGTAGAAGGCCCACACCTGGTGAGGATGAAGGATCAGATATGATCAGATCAACAAGATATGGAATGATGAAGGATGATAATGATTGATGCTGAGGAGATTATAATAATGAAGATATGAAGAGTATTATGTGATGCTAAGATAAGGATTGATATCATAGTTTGACTGTGTGTAAATGATAGATTTAAAAAATGTAATCTGCAAAAAATGCCTGAAAGATTAAATTATTGGGTTTTTTTTTGGTTTTTTACTTATGTCATGGCGCGGCGTCCGTCGTCCGCCGATCCGTCAACATTTCCTTTTTAAACCGCTACTAGTCATAGGAGTTCTGCAATGGATTGAACCCAAATTTGGCCACAAACAGCCTTGGGGGAGGGGGAACAAACTTGTTATAAATTTTGGCTCTGGTCCCCACGGCAGGAGGGGCGGGGCCCAATAGGGGAAAATAGAGGAAATCCTTTTAAGATCGCTACTAGTCTCATACGAGTTTCGAATGGAATGTAACCAAATTTAAGCCACAAACATCCTTGGGGGAAGGGAACGACTATGATATTAAAGTTTTTGGCTCTGGCCCCCCAGTTGGGCTGGCGCAGTGATGGGCCAATAGGGGAAATAGAGGTAATCCTTTAAATCGCTACTAGTCATAGAGTTCTGCCTGTTAATGTAACCAAATTCGGCCACAAAACATCCTTGGAGAAGGGAAACAGAACTTGTATAAAACTTTGGCTCTGGTCCCTCGGTTTTGCCCTGCAGGTAGGGCGTTTAGGAATTGTACCTGCTGCCCCTTAAATTGGCATGATTCGTAAAGGGCGGACTAAATTTAGGATCTTACTTTTCTATCTTCCTGACTGACTTTACCTTTTCCTAATGCCTTCCCTTGGCACCGCCTCACTTTTGGCCTTGAGTTGAGCGTTCGCCCCTTGTGAGGAAGAGCTCTGGCGTTCTGTCCCCTGGCCGAACACACCAAAGTCTGCATAAAAGTGGTAGTTTCTGCCTCCTGCTTAGCGCTCAGCAAAAAGGGAGAGTGGGACGACTGGGTTTACCATGTCAGTATAATGTGACCGGGTGGGGTGTGTTGCTTGGTGTCTTCAAGCTGGCATGTTCAGTGATTATAGCACTATAAAAAGGGCAACAGTTCCACTATTAAAAGAAGACACAAAACATGAATATACCGCAGTCTCCCGAAATACGCACCTCGCACAACATTACACGCCAACACATCGCATACATGGGAGGGCCGTCCTTTACAGACCATACTGTTAATAGGACGTAATTAAATCAAACAAACAAACAAAAATCTGGTCCCTCGGGGGGCAGGAGGGGCGGGGCCCAATAGAGGGAAATAAGGTAATCATTTAAATCGCTACAGTCATAGAGTTTCTACATGAAATGTAACAAATTTTGGCCACAAACATTCCTATGGGGGCAAGGGGCACACAAAAAACTTGATAAATTTTGGCTCTGACCCCCCAGGGGCAGGAGGGGCGGGGGAAATAGAGGTAAATCTTTAAATCGCTTACTTGTCATTAAGATTCTGCCTGGAATTGTAACCAAATTCGACCACAAACATCCTTGGGGGAAGGGGAACAGAACTTGTGTAAATTTTGGCTTACGACCCCCTGGGCCAGGAGGGGTGGGGCCAATAGGGGATTTAGAGTTTAATATTAAAATTCCTTCAGGAAAGAAACAATGAACCTGTATTCAAACATTACTTGCATTACAAACCAGGTGAGCGATACAGGCCCTCTTGGCGCCTCTTGCTTTTGACAATAATATGAACTTTTATTCCGCTGCTAGCTCAGAATTACCTGGTTCATTGATAAAATGCTTGACCATTTGAATTAAGTACATTTTCAAAAAGAGGAACCTAAATAAACAGACGCAAATGATAATGGTGGAACAAAAAAATTAAAAATAAGAGTCTCTAAAATAAAAAACTGTATATAAATATATAAACATCAAAATTTTATTTTTGCAAGTATGTTGAGGTAAATATACCTGATGTTAGGTTCCTCGTTGTTGAAGGAAAATCTTTGCACTGATCTTTCCAGATACAGCAACTGGGGATAACTCTCGGACTTCCTCGTCCCAGTCGCCCATGTCTCCACAATGTAAAATCTGCGATAAAGCCACTGTGTCTCATGGCCTTATTATTGTCCTCCACCACGGATCCTGTGCCTTCCCAACATTACCTATGATTATGTGTTCCCAATGAGCTAGCACTTTAGTGGGTCTAATATCAAACGCCTCCATTTGCTGTTGATAAAAAAGTCATTTTTATATATTAGCTAGTTTCAACTAGCTATAAATACATAATGTCAAAACTCTTGGATTATTGGTTTGTTTGTTATGGATGATTAATATCTTGGGTGCACCAATGTTGGTATACCTGAACCATGATCTGCCTCATCCCTCAACATAATTAACAAAAGTAAACATACGGTAATATTCATTTCATGTTGCATTCATAATATCTGCGCGTTTGTAAATTACACTCAGCAAATAAGTTAAGGGTCCACCAAACTTTGGGGTAATAAAAAATTAATAAAATATATAAAGGGAATATAATCTACTTGATATAACTTTTTCTTTCTTTTAACTTTTAATATATTTTTACATACAATTTATTAAGAGCCATCACTCCATTAGGCACATACACACCAACACATACACACACAAAACACCCTCACACATAAAACTTTAAGAGTAAATACTTTGTTGATTCCATGCATAAACATACTCATTACACCACAGCTAGCACACTACAGTTATAATAATTCCTGACAAAACAATGAAAATAATTTTTTAATTCAGAAAATTTAGAAAAAGAAGAAGAAGGAAAAAGAAAAAAAGAAAAAAGAAAGTAATAAGGATGAGGACAAGAGGCCCAGAGGCCTGTATCGCTCACGCTGGTTTGTTAGATGCCAAGTAATGTTCTGAATACAGGTTCATTTTTTCTTCCGATAGGAATTTTAATATTAACCTCTATATCCCTATTGGGGCCCCACCCTCTCCCGCCCCCAGGGGGTCAGACGGCAAAAAATTATACAAAGTTCTGTTCCCCTTTCCCCCAGGATGTTCATGGCCAAATTTACGTTCACAACCATGCCAGACTCTACGACTAAAAGTGCATTTACAGGATTTACCCTCTATTTCCCCTATTGCGCCTCACCCTCCTGCCCCGGCGGTGTCCAGAGTCAAAAATTTAACAAGTTTATCTGTTCCCCTTCCCCAAGGAGTTTGTTGGCCAAATATTGGTCTACAATCCCCTATTCAGAAAACTCTATGACAAGTTAAGCGATTTTAAAGGGATTTCCCTAATTTCCCCTATTTGGCGCCCCCCCCTCCGTCCCCGGCGGTGCGGTCAGAAGCCAAAATTTATACAAGTTCTGTTCCCTTCCCCCAAGGAATGCTTTGTGCCAAAATTTGGAATCAATCCATGTTGGAACTCATTGGACAAGTAGCGTTTTAAAAGATTTCACCTCTATTTCCCCTATTGGGCCCGCCCCTCCTGCCCCCGGGGGTCAGAGCCAAAATTTATTACAAGTTCCGTCCCTCCCCAATGGATGTTTGTGCCAAAATTTTAGTTTACAATTCCATGCAGAAACACTTATGACAAGTAGCGATTTAAAGTGATTACCTATATTTCCCCTATTGGGCCCCGCCCCTCCTGCCCCGAGGGCGTCAGATCCAAATATTTATACAAGTTCTGTTCCCCCTTCCCCAAGGATGTTGTATGCGGCCAAAATTTGCGTTACAATCCATGTAGAACTCTATGACAAGTAGCGATTTAAAGGATTACACTTCTCTATTTCCCCTATTGGCCCCGCCCCCTCCATGCCCCCGGGGGGTCAGAGCCAAAAATTATACAAGTTCTGTTTCCCCTTCCCCCAAGATGTTTGTGGCCAAATTTGGTTAACATCTCATGTAGAACTTCTCATGACTAGTTAGCGATTTAAAGCTGATTTACGCTCTAATTCCCTAATTGCGCGCCCCGCCCCCTCCCTGCCCGCAAGGTAGTCAAGAGCCCAAAATTTATAACACGTTCTAGCTTTCCCTTCCCCCCTAAGGATGTTATGTGGCCAAAATTTTGTTACAATCCATGTAGAACTCTATGACAAAGTAGCGATTTTAAAGGATTTACCTACTATTTCCCCTATTGGGTCCCTCGCCCCCCTGCCCCCGGGGTTCAGAGCCAAAATTATACAAGTTCTGTTCCCCTCCCCCAAGGATGTTTTGTGGCCAAATTTTTACAATCCATGCAGAACTACTATGACTTAAATAGCCGAATTAAAGAAATGTTGATGAACGGACCGTACGCGACGGCGACGCGACGACGACGACGGACGCCGCGCCATGACATAGCGCTCCACCGGCCCTTCGGGCCAGGTGAGCTTAAAAATCGCAGAGTAGAGAAAAATAGAAGAAAAGGCTCGCAGGGGAAAAGTGGTTTTAGAAATGTAATTTGTTTGGAGATGTGGCTCAGTATACATCATCATATTGCTTCGGATATAATTATAAAGGAACTGTCAGATAGCTTGACAATCATATGTCAAGGTGGATAAGATCTATCTCCACACTTACTCCAGGTATTTGGCGGAATTTTTGTTTTTTAAACTGTCATTCTGTCCATTGATATATTATTTTAGTATGTTGTAATACTCTTTTATATGTTTACCATGCTGATCATCGAATGAACATTTTAAAGGATTATTAAAACATCTGGTCCTATTAAAATATGTTTAATAAATAAGATATTAACATTATCAACAGTAGATTATACATTTCGTAAGTCCAAAGATAAAGACGGATTATTTAACTGCAAAACGGTAATGTTAAAGTACATCTTAAAAGAGTCTCATAATTTTTTACATATTTGCACCTCTTTGGCCACCCACACGAGTAAAATGTATTATGCTTTCTCTTTCGGAGTACAAAGTGGCACATAGACTGGCACGACCACCATATTTTAAATAAACTAGAGTTTTTGGTAGTAAGAATATTAGTGGATAGACGATATTGCGAGCCAGTTGAAGTTTCGTATTTTTAGTATATTTTGTACGGGAATATTGAAAATTTTGCTCCATTTCTCCGTCAGGAATCAAATTGTTCTTGCCATTTGAGTTTTACCTGGGCATACAGTGGGTTGTTTTATTATAAAAAACATTATAAAAGGTTAGAGTCCTTAAAAACTTTGGATACAGGTACTATGTTTTGGAGGTTAAAAATGGAACGAACAACTGATGGAGTATTAAGGGGCACATGGATTTGGCAAACATTTCCGAAACTGCGATACTTAATCCTTGAACTTGAGGATGTTTGTACGGAGTGAATATATTTGTCGAAAGCTCTTCTAATGTATAGAAGGAAAATATTACAGAATTCTTTACAAAGGTCTTTGCGACCAGAATGAAATTCCTGATTCTATACCAAGTTTTGTAAAAAATGGGCTTACCTGCTATAGTTATATCCTTAGTTATGCCAAATGCATTTAGTTAAAAATGAATTTTCTGCAACTCTACATTTCCTTGCATTATAAAATTTATACAAGGTAATTCCAAAACATCCTTCCAAAAAACTGTTTTGCGATAAATTACTACACTGCAATATATATTCACCACCAATAATTTGTAATATATCAAATATTTTCTTTACAAAATCAATTTCCATTTCACTTCCTTTCTTGTAACAGTCTTCTAATTCATCCTAATTTAAAGAATTTATGAAAGCAGTGTAAATAATCATTTTTTAAACCCCCCGTTACCAATAATCTTGGACAACAATATTTCTATTTTACTTTGTCACAGACTTTTACTATAACCCATCAGAAATCAAATAAAAGTGTTCTATTTCCTTTATCACTATCACATTGGAATTCTGAAGGATATAAACAAATGGTTTAAAATTGAGATAACATTAAGATTTGATAATGTGAACCTTACCAAAAGGTGTTGTTTCCTTTCTTCCATATATTAATTAAACTTTTTAATTTCACAATTTTCTTAATTCAAAATTCATCTTAGGCATTGTCGTCTAGATTTACATCAAAATCAATAACCAATAATGTGAATTAGTGTTTCCCCCATGAGATGGAACTCTGGAGCATAGTCTCGCTTACTGACTTATACTTCCGTGATGTCCCACTATTATTCACGTTTTATCTACATTCAATTTTTAACAACCTGATAATATGTTTTGAAGGAAATTAATTTTCTGTTAAACTCTCACTAATGCCTTTTTGATCCGTCTAAGTAAGAAATGTATCATTCTGCAATTGGCGAATGTAAGAATAATCAGTGCTCCATTTGCTTACTATAAATTCCTTTCTATATATAATGTTTATTCACCTTAAACGAACTTGCCAACAACTTCCGGCACATTAGTATAAAAAAATGCTATGGGCCATTGGATCGCCTTGACGACAAGAGACTCTTTTAGACTTCACAAAAAAGAAGATTAAATTCCCACCTTGATATAATTGTAGATGCTACATTTATGTGTAAAGTATTAAACCATCTTAGAATTGTCATTGCCAAATCAAGAAAATTCAAAGATTTTTAACCTAACTTATAATTCCAGATACAGAGTCAAAGGCTTTTCGAAGTCTACATCAGGGGATCATCCCAGGAAATATCATATCTTCTGTCGAGTAAAATATCCACTAGTTCACATCATAAAAGTAAAACGTGTGTTCCTACGCACAAAAAACCTCCCTGAATAAAAAAAAACCTGTCCTGATCATGATTTATAAGCTATTCATTAAAACACTTTTCAAGTCTGTAATGATATTACCACCAGAAGCAATTTTATCAGTTTATGTTCAAGAATAGATTGGAACGCATATTCTTCAAAAAATGATCGAGGCTATCACCTTTTGGCATATACAGTAATACACACACTGACGCTGGCGTAATGACTAATTCTTCTTTTGAGAAACCAAAATCCAAAGGAAACCAGACTTACAAAAAATTTTTAACCAAAATTAATTTTTTCCCATCCAGAAAAATTTAAAAACAACACCACTCAACCCGTAAAGCCATTCAAGAACCAGAGGGCGTGTTTGTTATTTCTCATTACTTTTCTAGGAAAGCTACTAGCTTCTTTACTAAGTAATTTCAACTTTCTAGAGACGAGACCTGTAACAGTAAGTTTGGTATATCGTTAAAAATTCAAAGTATGTATTAAGATTCGATTGTCATGTAAATGTATGTTCTCTTTATACAAGTCTTCATAAAAATGTCTTTGATGTTTTCCAAAATATCTTCTGTTTCTCTATTATGGTTCCATCCGTCTCTTTGAATTTTGGGAATAATTTGAGGTAAAGTTTCGATTCTCTAGACCAAAAAATAACTGGTAGGTTTTTTCGCCATCTTTTCCATTGCGCTCTAGAACCTATTATACTTCCTCGGTAATTTATGTAATCGAATTGGCTTCTATTCTTTTATTTTTTCCTCTCAATTTTGTAATATAATAATTTCACTGTTTCAAATTGTGTATGGACTTAATCAATTCGTTTCCTTCAAGTTTTCTTTGTTTTTTCTTATAAAGAGGCATAAGATATGTTTTACACCTCTAATGTTCAATTAACCAAGAGTTTCAAGAATAACTGACATCAATGTTAACTGTTAAAACCATCTCGTCATGTATTTATTATTGTTAAGATTATAGTATAGTTAGACAGTATTCTTTTTGTGTCTGTAATGACATCTTTAATTATTTAGCATATTCTGTATCATAAAGTAGAGAATTATTGAATTTCCATAGGACCCCCTTCCTTTTTTAATCTCTCTCC
>SAYR01036890.1:223324-252063 GCA_004382745.1 Argopecten irradians irradians | reverse complement strand
TGTGATGTAAGAGCTGTATGGCGATGTGTTGTACAAAATGTAAGAACTGTATGGCGATGTGATGTAAGAGCTGTATGGTGATGTGATGTAAGAGCTGTATGGTGATGTGATGTAAGAACTCTATGGCGATGTGATGAAAGAGCTGTATGCCGATGTGATAAAGAGCTGTATGGCGATGTAATGAAAGATATGTATGGCGATGTGATGAAAGAGCTGTATGGCGATGTGATGTAAGAGCTGTATGGCGATGTGATGTAAGAGATGTATGGCGATGTGATGTAAGAGATGTATGGAAATGTGGTGTAAGAACTGTATGGCGATGTGATGTAAGAGATGTATCGAGATGTGGTGTAAGAGCTGTATGGCGATGTGATGTAAGAGCTGTATGGCGATGTGATGTAAGAGCTGTATGGTAATGTGATGTAAGAGATGTATGGCGATGTGATGTAGAGCTGTACGGCGATGTGATGTAAGAGCTGTATGGCGATGTGATGTAAGAGCTGTATGGTGATGTGATGTAAGAGCTGTACGGCGATGTGATGTAAGAGCTGTATGGCGATGTGATGTAAGAACTCTATGGCGATGTGATGTAAGAGCTGTATGGCGATGTGATGAAAGAGCTGTACGGTAATGTGATGTAAGAGCTGGATGGCGATGTGATGTAGAGCTGTATGGCGATGTGATGTAAGAGCTGTATGGCGATGTGATGTAGAGCTGTATAGCGATGTGATGTAAGAGCTGTATGGCGATGTGATGTAAGAGCTGTACGGTAATGTGATGTAAGAGCTGGATGGCGATGTGATGTAGAGCTGTATGGCGATGTGATGTACAAAATGTAAGAACTGTATGGCGATGTGATGTAAGAGCTGTATGGCGATGTGATGTAAGAGATTTATGGCGATGTGATGTAAGAGCTGTATGGCGATGTGATGTAAGAGATGTATGGCGATGTGATGTAAGAGCTGTATGGCGATATGATGTAAGAGATGTATGGAAATGTGGTGTAAGAGCTGTATGGAAATGTGGTGTAAGAGCTGTATGGCGATGTGATGTACAAAATGTAAGAACTGTATGGCGATGTGATGTAAGAGCTGTATGGTAATGTGATGTAAGAGATGTATGGCGATGTGATGTAAGAGCTGTATGGCGATGTGATGTAAGAGCTGTATGGCGATGTGATGTACAAAATGTAAGAGCTGTATGGCGATGTGATGTAAGAGCTGTATGGAGATGTGATGAAAGAGCTGTATGGCGATGTGATGTAAGAGCTGTATGGCGATGTGATGTAAGAGCTGTATGGCGATGTGATGTAAGAGCTGTATGGCGATGTGATGTAAGAGCTGTACGGCGATGTGATGTAAGAGCTGTACGGCGATGTGATGTAAGAGTTGTACGGCGATGTGATGTAAGAGCTGTATGGCGATGTGATGTAAGAGCTGTATGGCGATGTGATGAAAGAGCTGTATGGCGATGTGATGAAAGAGCTGTATGGTGATGTGATGTAAGAGCTGTATGGTGATGTAGGCGTTATAAGTATTGATATGCTCATCAGTGATTCATGTTACTAACTAATATACCTCTGCTGCTGTTTCAGAATACTTGGACAGATCAGCAGTGGATTTTATTACTACCCTTGCCATTAAATCAGGAATAAAACTTGGCGGAAGACGACATTAAGACTAAAAACAGATGATAACAAAGATACTGGACACGCCAATGCGCTTAACTTATGGTCCATGGATTTAGACCTGAAATGGAGTTGTCACTTGGTATAGATCTCGGCGAAGGCTTTTTGTTAGTCTCAGACTCTGAGTGACGTATGTGTAGTGAGAGACAGTGATCAGTCATCTTACATGTACTACATTGAAATGATGATAATGCTCCTCGCTAGGCTTTAGATTCAAGGAAGAGTGTATTTATGGACAAGGTCAGTTATATGAAAGAGTTTATCAAAGTGAAAGACACTATTTATTTTTACAAGAAACAATCAGTGAAACATGTTTTGAGCGTATGTTTTTCAAAGCAATGAATCTTATTTTTGTAACTGTAGGAAATTTTGAAGTGATAAGTGGATTTATATTATATTGGATGATGTGAAAATTAGCATACTAAAAGGCAGTATTCGGATAATTAGTGCTTAATGAATCGTATCGTAACGGTTCGTTGTGCTCTAGCCCTGAATCGTAACAGCAGAGCGATATAAGTACAGAATAGATAACAACCAATCACTGGCAGATCTCCTGTCGGCTGTATAGCTAAATCGTGGTATCCGTGTTTTTTCTTTCCATTTCTTCATAACAGAATATGGAAAACACAACATTGAATTTTAGTTGTCCGCCGGAACCAAAACCGGAACAGATTTTAGGAGATGGCGTGGTGTCGACACTCGTGATAATTTGCCTTTCCAGCCTGCCGGTGTTGACCATATTAGGAAACCTTCTGGTGATCATTATTATTGTCCGACGCAGCAACTTCCGACAGAAAGCCAATGTATTCGTGGTGTCGCTGGCCATCGCCGACATTGCGGTGGCTATTTTTGTCATGCTGTTCTCCATCTTACAGGAAGTGAGTAACATGGCGTGGCTGACCGATCCCTATATCTGTCTGATGGCGTGGAGCTTTGACGTCATGTTCACCACGTCCTCCATCCTGCATTTGATGTGTATGACAATAGACCGCTATGTAGCGATCTGCCTGCCTTTCCGATACCACGATCTCATCAGTCAAACTTGTGTGGCTACCCTCCTCATGCTGTGCTGGTCACTACCCGCCGTTATTTCGTTTGGGTTGATATTTGGAAAAGTTCACATGATCGGGATAGAAGAATATTATTCATGTTCGTCAGAGTGTCAGTTCAGAGTCAATGCCTATTACGCCATCATATGTTCTGTCATATCATTCTACATTCCTTCAATATTCATGCTTGTGCTAAATTTTAAGATTTTCTGGAATGTTCGTGTTCGGACAAGACAACTCCGCCAAATGACAGACGGCATGGCGGTACAGTCCAAACAAAAAGAGCACTTCCTGATGCGGGAAGCTAGTGTGGCGAGGACAATTGCTATCATGCTGGGCTGTTTCCTTATCTGTTGGCTTCCGTTTTTTGTGTTTAATATCATCGACCCGTTGTTAGACTATACTATCAGTGAGGTGCTATGGAGGATAGTCACCTGGTTTGGTTACGTCAATTCCACTATTAACCCATACCTATATTACTTCCGCAGCAGAAAGAACAGACCATGTATTTACAAATCTAACCTCGTTTTAAAGAGGTCAACAAGTTGTAAGGGTCATCAGGTGTAACCTGTGATCAGGCGTACATTAAAGCAATGTCACTATATTTGCTTAAGGAATTTGTTAACTGTTGAACTGTACATTTGGATATACATTTTAAATTCAAAAGACTACAGTTGATGCTACAAAAGCTTGTTATTTACGTTACATTCGTCTAATGATAGTTCATCGAATAAATCAGCGGCATATTGACTTTGTAAGGGCACATCTTCAAAAATTACAGAAAATTGTGTATTACTAATACAACAATTGTAAAGTATACTCAATGCGCCCAATTCTCGTTCTCTGCAGTCGTATTTTTGTTCCCCATCACCATGAGATATATAAGCAATGAGCTTCGTGTTAGTGCAGGGAGTCCCGTAAATTATGTTACACATTCAAAGTGTAATAATTTGTTAATACAAAACGTAAAGCACCAAGGTTTTATTTACAAAACGTGTTCAATCAAATCTTTTGTTTTCCTGGTAAAATGAGCTCAACAATATAATGTATGCTTTTAATAAAATTCGGTCAAAACGACGTTATCCTTCTCACTGAGCAACTTGAAAAGACTAGTATCAAAGATCTATTCTTATTCTCTAATGCCTATTGATGAATTGGACCACGTTTTCTGGGGTTGGTGATTACTTTCTGTTATTCTAAAAAACACTTGAAAAATGAAAAATATAAAAAAAGATTAGATCTATTTGATTTGTTGAAAAATGTATAATTAGGGAAACAAATCAGCATGTCCTTCAAAGTGTGAAGCCTTTATCATTACCTGTATAATGACATCTACCAATGGTCTAAACGTGGGGGTATCATTTTGACTCCAGTGCTTTTTAGCAGAATCAATTAATTCATTTAACAAAACTTTTGATTGTATGTCTTCACATACCATAGATAGTTTTTCATGTTCATGTACGTCAAAAGCATTCACATTTTGAACGTGTACAATGAATTATGGGACATCTGTACAATATACCAAATATGTGTAAATTGTTAATTTGTTTTTACTATGGATTTAGAATTAATAAGAAGAAAGAGATAAATCGTTTGATAACGTTTACTTTTGGTTACATGATAGGTATGCTATAAAAGGAAAGGTCGTAACTTGTACAACCCAGGGAATTTAAAATACTAAACAAAACGACTAAGGATTTGTGGGGGTTAGAATTGAGTGCAAATATTCAAAAACACATCTTTAGAGAGTGCTTAAGAATAAGCTATTTGTCTGATATATTTTTGTTAGTTAAAAGATACTCCATCGCTGACAGAGCATAAATGATATCTAAACAATGATTAGCGTTTATTCATGTAATTTATGCCTAATTAAAACTTCGTGGATGCACATGCAGTATTTCATTCCATATAGAGCATAGTGTCATTGACTTTTTTCGGGACACAGTAAATTATTTCTAATATATTTATTATAGAGTAAAAAAAGGAAGCTCAATTTTTTCAATGGTTGTATTGATATGTAATTAGTAACTCTGTAAGTGAGGAAAATACTGATTCGTCTGCTCCAGTGTTAGAGATAAAAATATTGATACGTCTGCTCCAGTGTTAGAGAACAAAATACTGATACGTCTGCTCCAGTGTTAGAGAACAAAATATTGATACGTCTGCTCCAGTGTTAGAGAACAAAATACTGATACGTCTGCTCCAGTGTTAGAAAACAAAATATTGATACGTCTGCTCCAGTGTTAGAGAACAAAATACTGATACGTCTGCTCCAGTGTTAGGGAACAAAATACTGATACGTCTGCTCCAGTGTTAGAGATAAAAAATACTGATACGTCTGCTCCAGTGTTAGAGAACAAAATACTGATACGATCTAGCTCCGGTAGAACCAGTGTTAGAGAACAAAATACTGATACGTCTGCTCCAGTGTTAGAGAACAAAATACTGATACGTCTGCTCCAGTGTTAGAGAACAAAATACTGATAAGTCTACTCCAGTGTTAGAGAACAAAATATTGATACGTCTGCTCCAGTGTTAGAGAACAAAATACTGATACGTCTGCTCCAGTGTTAGAGAACAAAATACTGATACGTCTGCTCCAGTGTTAGAGAACAAAATATTGATACGTCTGCTCCAGTGTTAGAGAACAAAATATTGATACGTCTGCTCCAGTGTTAGAGAACAAAATACTGATACGTCTGCTCCAGTGTTAGAGAACAAAATACTGATACGTCTGCCCCAGTGTTAGAGATAAAAATACTGATACGTCTGCTCCAGTGTTAGAGAACAAAATACTGATACGTCTGCTCCAGTGTAAGAGATAAAAATACTGATACGTCTGCTCCAGTGTTAGAGAACAAAATACTGATACGTCTGCTCCAGTGTTAGAGAACAAAATACTGATACGTTTGCTCCAGTGTTAGAGAACAAAATACTGATACGTCTGCTCCAGTGTTAGAGAACAAAATACTGATACGTCTGCTCCAGTGTTAGAGAACAAAATATTGATACGTCTGCTCCAGTGTAAGAGATAAAAATACTGATACGTCTCCTCCAGTGTTAGAGAACAAAATACTGATACGTCTGCTCCAGTGTAAGAGATAAAAATACTGATACGTCTGCTCCAGTGTTAGAGAACAAAATACTGATACGTCTGCTCCAGTGTTAGAGAACAAAATACTGATCCGTCTGCTCCAGTGTTAGAGAACAAAATATTGATACGTCTGCTCCAGTGTTAGAGAACAAAATATTGATACGTCTGCTCCAGTGTTAGAGAACAAAATACTGATACGTCTGCTCCAGTGTTAGAGAACAAAATATTGATACGTCTGCTCAAGTGTTAGAGAACAAAATATTGATACGTCTGCGCCAGTGTTAGAGAACAAAATACTGATACGTCTGCTCCAGTGTTAGAGAACAAAATACTGATACGTCTGCTCCAGTGTAAGAGATAAAAATACTGGTACGTCTGCTCCAGTGTTAGAGAACAAAATATTGATACGTCTGCTCCAGTGTTAGAGAACAAAATACTGATACATCTGCTCCAGTGTTAGAGAACAAAATACTGATACGTCTGCTCCAGTGTTAGAGATAAAAATACTGATACGTCTGCCCCAGTGTTAGAGATAAAAATACTGATACGTCTGCTCCAGTGTTAGAGAACAAAATACTGATACGTCTTCTCCAGTGTTAGAGAACAAAATACTGATACGTCTGCTCCAGTGTTAGAGAACAAAATACTGATACGTCTTCTCCAGTGTTAGAGAACAAAATACTGATTCGTCTGCTCCAGTGTAAGAGATAAAAATACTGGTACGTCTGCTCCAGTGTTAGAGAACAAAATATTGATACGTCTGCTCCAGTGTTAGAGAACAAAATACTGATACATCTGCTCCAGTGTTAGAGAACAAAATACTGATACGTCTGCTCCAGTGTTAGAGATAAAAATACTGATACGTCTGCCCCAGTGTTAGAGATAAAAATACTGATACGTCTGCTCCAGTGTTAGAGAACAAAATACTGATACGTCTTCTCCAGTGTTAGAGAACAAAATACTGATACATCTGCTCCAGTGTTAGAGAACAAAATATTGATACGTCTGCTCCAGTGTTAGAGAACAAAATACTGATACGTCTGCTCCAGTGTTAGAGAACAAAATACTGATACGTCTTCTCCAGTGTTAGAGAACAAAATACTGATACGTCTGCTCCAGTGTAAGAGATAAAAATACTGATACGTCTGCTCCAGTGTTAGAGAACAAAATACTGATACGTCTGCTCCAGTGTTAGAGAACAAAATACTGATACGTCTGCTCCAGTGTTAGAGAACAAAATACTGATACGTCTGCTCCAGTGTTAGAGAACAAAATATTGATACGTCTGCTCCAGTGTTAGAGAACAAAATATTGATACGTCTTCTCCAGTGTTAGAGAACACAATACTGATACGTCTGCTCCAGTGTTAGAGAACAAAATATTGATACGTCTTCTCCAGTGTTAGAGAACAAAATACTGATACATCTGCTCCAGTGTTAGAGAACAAAATATTGATACGTCTTCTCCAGTGTTAGAGAACAAAATACTGATACGTCTGCTCCAGTGTTAGAGAACAAAATACTGACACGTCTGCTCCAGTGTTAGAGAACACAATACTGATACGTCTGCTCCAGTGTTAGAGAACAAAATATTGATACGTCTTCTCCAGTGTTAGAGAACAAAATACTGATACATCTGCTCCAGTGTTAGAGAACAAAATATTGATACGTCTGCTCCAGTGTTAGAGAACAAAATACTGATACGTCTGCTCCAGTGTTAGAGAACAAAATACTGATACGTCTGCTCAAGTGTTAGAGAACAAAATATTGATACGTCTGCTCCAGTGTTAGAGAACAAAATACTGATACGTCTGCTCAAGTGTTAGAGAACAAAATATTGATACGTCTGCTCCAGTGTTAGAGAACAAAATACTGATTCGTCTGCTCCAGTGTTAGAGAACAAAATACTGATACGTCTGCTCCAGTGTTAGAGATAAAAATACTGATACGTCTGCTCCAGTGTTAGAGAACAAAATACTGATACGTCTGTTCCAGTGTTAAAGAACAAAATACTGATACGTCTGCTCCAGTGTTAGAGAACAAAATACTGATAAGTCTGTTCCAGTGTTAGAGAACAAAATACTGATTCGTCTGCTCCAGTGTTAGAGAACAAAATACTGATACGTCTGCTCCAGTGTTAGAGAACAAAATACTGATACGTCTGCTCCAGTGTTAGGGAACAATACATTTCGTCAGCGGTATAGTATCTTTATGAATCCCGGTATTTATTTTGTCCTCAACAGAAGCCTTGATCAACATTTATAGCAGAAATACAATCAAATTATTCCTCCATCAACTTCAGCGATACTTTACTAGTATTTGATACTTTTCACGCTGTTTGTCTCTCATTTCATTCGCATGCAGAATCGCCTGGCAATGATTTGCTAATTGCTTTTAAAATGTGTATTTCCGAAGGAATGCCGACATTTTTGTGATGCAAATGTATATATTATGTATGTAAATCCGGCATGTACGTATATAACATTATGATACTGAAGGTAAAGTAAGTAATTTATTGTTACAATCAACAGAAAAATGCCGGAAAAGCAATATGTTATATTTTGTTATGTGGAATAAAAGCATATTTGGAGAGCATACATAATTCTCAGAAGGATTCTATCAATTTTTATCATGCCAACAAGGGGACTTCTGAAAATATTTTTTACTCATGCCAGATCACAACATATTTAACGAATTATGACGATGCTCATCTTTATAGTTTCATATTGATTATGACGGAGAATGTCTGAAGCACTCAGAGTTTTAAAAGCATCATTCTGACAATGAGACATATCTGTCCCAAAGAAAAAACTGTGTAAGCTATGGTATAAAGTGTAGATGAATGAACCCGGAAGTGATCATTGTAACACCGTTACACGAGCCAACTCTAACAATATCATGTGCTAAAGGACGGATATTACGTACTAACTTGATATAGACTCGGAGACTCAATATTGCACTGACAATATAATGTTATATCTGAAGAATATTCCTGTTGTAATTTAACTAATATCCTGTTGTACACCATTATCGGCCCATAACGCTGATAAATCAGACAGCGTATTTCAATTCTCTCAGAAATTGTTACAAACAATTAGAATTAGTAGACATATAGCTTTTAACAAAGGGAAAGTATTACAAACTCGTGATGAAACTGATATACGGTACAGAATACAGGACCATGATGACGATCTATTATTGTTACTGAATACACAGGACGAAGGTAAAATTGAATTCCATTTATTAAAAGAGTATATTTGATTTTATTATTGTGTAAGCCACTTGATAGTCCTGGCTTCGCTTCGTTTGATGTTGACACATTACTTTAGTTGAGGCATGCTGGTCGATGTTTCTTACACACCAAACACAAATACAAATGACCTCAACAACAGGTACTGGATTTTACTTCATGTAAACATATTCCAATACGCTGGAATGGAGATGGTGGTTTCAAATACTTATCTGTAAACTGCTTTTGAGTTTAACATAAAACGAAGAAGAGTTTAGCAAAAATATCCACAGTTGTATTTTTAAAACATATAACATTTCAACTCATTGTCATTTACATCTTATTTTATTTTACATATGCTCTTGACATTAATCAAACTTCAATAAAGTAAATCAGCCAATTATTAAAATACGCTTATTGCCAATTGGAAATCAAGAACCAAGACCTGTCAGCCAAAAAATACAACGAATATCATGTAAGTAAATATCAAATCTGTGTCCACCTAAATAATACATTATTATTTTTAGATAACTTTCCCCTTTGACCTTGATACCCTTTAGTTACCATGGACAAGTCAAATATACTAAATATCATGCGATATGAAGTTGCTACGATGTGATATTTTCTTGCAAAATGCATTTTTCTCATTCACCCCTGAAGAAACTCATGAACGCTTCTAATTTGAAGGCTTGATCAGTTCATAATGGGTTTTCAGGGGCGAATGAGTTAAACTGAGGGATAGCAGGACGACGGCCCATCATACACTCTTTGTCTCAACAACTTTAACAAGCACAATAGCAGGACGACGGCCCATCATACACTCTTTGTCTCAACAACTTTAACAAGCACGAGGCGTATTGATAGATTAGCCCGTACTCGACCCTAGACATGTGGTTTTCTTTATCTCTCATATTGTAGCTGTCAGCGACTAATGAATAAAAACATATCATATACAACATTTTCAAAGAACTATTCAAACTATTCTCTTTTCCTGGTAATTATGAACTTGTACAATCGGTCCTTGCCATATCTCAATACATTGAATTCACAATAATATAAACCATTTGAATTTTGCGTATCCAATATTTCGCGTCTTCTTTTTTCAACATATTTGCGACTACATAAAGTCGCGATTAAAGGCTACTACTGGATATCGTGCATTCACATATACGATTTTACAGTTATTAACAAATGACATTGATTAGATGATGAGACGAGGTGGCTTCGATTGTGCTATGGTTTAGGGCGTCCTTGAGATTGTTATTTTTAAAAATTCATGTTAGTATTCCATAGCACTATACAAGAAGACACAACATTAATATACCGCAGTCTCCCAAAACATGCACCTCGCACAACATACACACAACACAACGCATACATGGGAGGCCGTCCTTACATGATCATAGCTGTTTATAGGACGTTAATTAATCAAATAAACAAACTTTAATCTTGTAATATCAAACAAAAGAATGGCAGTGAACACTAACCAACTTCACCACAAACAAATCGACTATATAAAGAATACAAATGTCTCTTTTACAAACAAACAAATCGACTATATAAAGAATACAAATGTCTCTTTAACAAACAAACAAATCGACTATATACAGAATACAAATGTCTCTTACAAACAAACAAATCGTCTATATAAAGAATACAAATGTCTCTTTAACAAACAAACAAATCGACTATATAAACAACACAAATGTCTCTTTTACAAACAAACAAATCGACTATATAAACAATACAAATGTCTTTTTTACAAACAAACAATCGTCCCCCAGAGGGTGAAATGTAAATTTTAAAAAGTACATATGTCACACTACAAATGTCTCATTTGTACTATTTAAACTAGATATGTTCTCCCTCTGAAACCAGATTGTTTGAAAGGAGAACTATATAGACCGGAAGTGTACTTATCATGTAGATAGTGTCGTATACACTTGTATCTTGACACAATGGTGAACTGGCTTCAATTGACCCATAATTTGCCCGTACGTACAAATGAATGATCATCATGAATCAATTTGCTAGGATAATAAGTCAGCTGAGTTGTATGGATGTTATTGAGGCGATGCATTATTGAATATTTAATCTATATATAAAAATTCCGTTCGATGACATAACGAAACGGTCAATTAGTGGAAAACTAGTCAGGATTCTAGACGATTTATCGTTAATGCTTCATCATGCTACTATACAGAAGTCCGATATAGTTTATTTTCACGCACTTAGTTACGATACATAGCATAGTACATATCCAAACAAATCGATATAGCTTATGATCAAGTACAGTTTCCTCACTTGGTTTATGTACAGACGCCGCATTTAGTTTGTATACACGTGCATAATATCATCACATAGTACATAGGACGCGAATTATAACAATGCTAGGTACATATGTATGATAAGAAGCATCTAACATGGTTTTATCTACGTCTATCATACTAATCTTGTATATTCTGATGACACCAACCCAAGACACTCAAAAGTAAAGACGTTTTGTGAACCTGTCCACAATTTCAGTCTGATTTATAGGTATAAGTTCATTGATTGTATTCCGTGTTTTTCCGTGTCGGGAGTTATCTTCCTTGCGGGAATGTATTAATTGTGACGTCATAAGTTTGCCAGCGAAACTCGGATTTTTTTTGCTGAAAAAATATAACGTTACGTTGTTAAATAAATTATATGGCAATTGAGACATGTACCCATATGCAAGGATAAGTGTTTATATATGCAAAGACGGGACACTACGTAAAGGTTATAAGCCTAAAACTATCTATTTAGTTAAATTAGTACCGAAGACAGTCCGATATTACACATAATAGACAGTTTGAGGCTTATATACTATTTAAAACACAGCCACCTTTTGTGTTAATTGGACAATGACATTGTTCATTCAGTATGTACCATTGACTTTAAAGTCTATCGATAAGAAGTAATGTAATCCACAAATGGATTAAATGTGATTAATATATATTTGAGATATACGGTCTTTACTGATACTGTATATTAAATAAATCATATAATCAAAAGTGGTGGAAGGTTTTCAGTACTGTGTGTAGAAAGGATTACTATAATCAATATTACTCAGTATTATTCACAATCTCACAAATTCACTAGTTCTTCAATCGCACAAATAATGGCATTCAATAAGAATCATTGCCAAAATAATATAGATCCAATGGATATTTCGTGCTGTTATCGTAAAGTGCTTGGATATACGGTTTGAATCTGTCATCACCTTGGATTTTTACCTGTATGCGGGGGATAAAGTCATTTGATTTTACATGTTAGTGACCATTCGTAGTATTATATTTGTGAAAAACACGGATTTAGAATTTCCGTATTCATTTTTCTTTGTTTCTTAAATTCACTTGTATACTTAAACCTTCACCTGTCGCTGGGGCCGCGGTGGCCGAGTGGTTAAGGTGTCCAGACATATTACCACAAGCCCTCCACCTCTGGGAAGCGGGTTCAAATCCCATGTGGGGCAGTTGCCAGGTACTGACCGTTAGGCGGTGGTTTTTCTCCGGGTACTCCGGCTTTCCTCCACCAATAAACCTGGTACGTCCTTAAATGATCCTGGCTGTTTAAAGGACGTAAAAATCAACAAACCAAAACCTATCGCTGTCCAATCTGTTATCTTTGACGGTCCATCATTAACCTGTATCTGTCTAACAAGTTAAAACTTATTGGACAGCTACAGGTAAATAATGGGCTAACAAAGGTAACATATTGGTCAGCGACAGGTGAGGTCTATGGTTTCTGTTGGGTATTGTACTAGAAAGACAATGGATGACATCACAACGGTGTTTTTGATAATAGTAACGATTCAACTCACTGAAAACTTTCAAAGTGTTTTTGTAAATTGATTAATTTAAGATACACACAACTTGTTCTTAGTTTATCGCTTTCGATTTGAAATTCATTGTTGTTCGCCGAATTTCAATTTATCAGTATCACACTCGTGTGTCTGGATTGCTACTCGTTAAGTCAATACCTATCTGTACAAAGAAGATGTTACCGACTTTTTCTTGTGAAAGCGATCAGAGATAGGATGCCTAGAAGTTATTACCCCCAGACTATTGTCTGCACGCGACATGTCCAAATGGTTCTAAAACCAATATAAACTACTTGTTAACTATAGCTGTATGTATCAAAGACAGGGGATGTAGACTTTTCTAATAACTCGGATGCTTTTAGAGACTACAGATTTTAAATGACTGGCACAAAATGTCAGTCAGACTGGCGCGTAAACTTAACGAGTGATAGAAAATTACCCGTTAAAATGTTTTTACCTTTTTGTCCTAATACGAAAGCATAGATTCAGCATGGAATGCTTGTAAAACAATGTCTTCATTTTGTAATGTTATGGACAAATGGCACGCGATAAGATGCAAATATACTTTCATAATAACGACCATGAATAGATGTTTTTGTACGATTCAAAGATGGATATCGTAAAGTACATTTGTTCTTTTATGAAGTACCACTGTAATTCCAAACTAGTTTTAAAAAACGTAAACGGTTAAGTCGAATAATACCTTCCATTGACAATCAATTACTATAAACTACTCTATTTTGTTTTATACAACATTTTGCGTCTATTTATATTTTCAACATATTCTAAAGTATAGATTCGGAATCAAGGTTTCGTACTGGCAACCATATACCGGTATTTGAATTAGCGTCTGATGAGCTTTCGCGAATTATTATTTGTCTCTCGCAAAAAAAACAAAGTGGTTAAATGTTAGTTAATGAATTATTATCAGTTCAATGTTCCACGTTTTAAACACGTGTTCTCTATTAATAGAAAATGTATTTATTATCTATCGTTTGAACGCTTGACATAATCTCTAATCTACCAACTTCTTTACAAATGATTAAACCAACACGCATTATGAATCGAAAAACAACCTTTTATCATCACAAGACTTTTATATAGCACTTTTACATCATTGTCTATTGATCTGTATACCAATCGATCACAACAATAGTTAAACCAAGTTCATTAACGTCATTGTGTACATCATTAATCTATCTCGATAGTCCACTAGTAAGTTATATCAAAGCCTAAATTGCCAAATACTTACATATGTAAATGTCTATGTTTTGGAAATAAATTGTCATGTAGAATCCGTTCGCTGCGAACATCACAAGTACATATCATAATACAGAGAATTAATGAAAATTTATAGTCAAAACATTCGTTAACATCAATTACAACCACTCTTAATTGTCAATATTTGATAGAAATACAGGTAATATATTTATTATACTACAATTCCGGCTAATACAACAATGCACACTATTTCAAGTAATTTGACAGAAAACGTTGGCAAACATATATGTAAACACGGAATACGAAATAAATTAGATATACTGAAGTCCAAAACAGTCTTCCGGCAAGGTCAAGTCCTGCACAACCACGTCACCTGCAAAAAACAGAAAAAAAATCGATATTGAAAAGAGAACTTTTTATTTATTAAAATTCTCAATTGAATGAGAACAAAACACATATAATGTCAAAATTAAATATTTAAAGATGATTGTACCCAGTATCCCGAATGTAAAATTAGAAATCTAGTAGCTACTGCCACGTTAAGTTATGAGATATAACATGTTTAATTCAGCATGTATATTAATGATGGCATTCATGCGATATTAACTAAATCAAATCGTTGTCGTAAATTGCACTGTTTGCGGGAAAACATGTCTGCTATTTTACTACAGATTCGACTGACATCAATTTAATTAACATGACGTTACAATTACTGGTGCTGTTGTCTCTTACGATTTCTTTGTTTGTTTGTTTGTTTGATTAATTAACGTCCTATTAACAGCCAGGATCATGTAAGGACGGCCTCCCATGAATGCTGTGTGTTGCGTGTATGCTGTGCGAGGTGCGTGCTTTGGGAGACTGCGGTATATTCATGTAGTGTCTTCTTGTATAGTGGAACTTTTGCTATTTTTATAGTGATATATCACTGAAGCATGCCGCCGAAGACACCAAGCAACACACCCCACCCGGTCACTTTATACTGACAACGGGCGAACCAATCGCCTCACTCCCTGTATGCTGAGCGCTATGCAAGAGCAGAAACTACCACTTTTATAGACTATGGTGTGTCTCGGCCAGGGGACAGATTAAGAGTCTTACTCACAGGGGCGAACGCTCAACTCAAGGCAAAATGAGGCGGTGCCAAGTGAGGCATTAGGAAAAACAAAGTCAGTTAGGAAGAAGAGAAATGATCAGATCCTAAATTTAGTCACCTTTTACGATTATGTAATAGGGGCAGCAGTTACAAATCTTACGCCCTACCTGCAGGGCAATGTCTCTTACGAATGGCAATAAATGTGACGTATTTTTGTTACGCTTCGGAGTTGTAGAGAAAGGTGAAGGGCACCTATATACACCTATAGAAATAGTGTCCTTAATGATGTATCTATCTATATTATTCTAGTATGAAAATATATGAGTATAATTAAACTTTGAAATTAATCGACAACGCATACATAAATATTATTTTTTAAAACGCCAATTTTATTATTAAAGATGAATGAAAAATAATAAAAAAAATATTTATTTTGCCTCTGGTGCATGCGCAATCAATAATTCATTCCATAAAGGATATAGTGCCACGAGTTTCTTTTTTCGGGATGCAATGAATTATTTTTCATATTTCTAACTTGAAGTAAAATTAAAATCTTTAACTTTTCAATGGTGGTAATGGTGTAAATTAGGAAACTTTTGTAACTGAAGAAAAATACTAAATCGTCTGCTCCTGTTTTTGATAGTGACAAAATACCAACTTTCAGCGGTGTAGTACAGGTTACTTACCACCTACAATGATACAATATATACAGTCTGATAACAATATAAAATATGTTTGAAAAAGTGAATAACTGCTATCATATTGGGATTTGGAGATCAATAGGGTCACCCATACCTTTTTCTGATTTAAATGAAAGTTGATACATATTGTATATAAGGTTTTAGGAGATGCTGAACATCACCGCAACAGTTTCGTAAAATCCGTAGTCACGGTAAAACACTAAGGGAAATTCCCAAACAAAATTCAGTTTCTCTCTGTATCGAGGCTTGGCAACAATGCCATTAATGACCTTATACCAAAACCCCCTTACTTTCTTTCTGAAGAATATGAAAAGTCAATCATTAATATCTTCCCATATCAACGCACTTACTCGTAACTGTACATACAAAATATGCATGACCTTCATCACATAAAATGGTTAGCCTTCAGTCGCGTGTATGAAAACCACGACTGCCTTCGACTAGTAGGGACAATTGTTTCATCGACAATTTCAATCATGAACCGCTATTGTATACGTATGTTCGGAAAAGTAAACGCAAGCTAGAAAACGCAAATAAAGTGTTGATGTCGACGAACAGTCGCCACCGTTCCAAAGAAGCGTTCTTAATATGGGTCAAGCACTTTCCGATATGTCTATAGCCCGAGAGGATTAAATCTACATTTCGTTTTACGACAAACACATTTAGTTTGTTTGTAGAGATGATCATGCTAAAAACATGTAAGTGTGACCCTAAACAGTTGTCTGGAATACACTTTATGTCAAAGAGAGGACCACATTACCTACTGCTCTAACGCGACCGTGTGTTATTTTAGCCTGTCACTTAATTTGATTAAATTAAGGGCTAGAATTTAGCTCGTGTGATCTAGGTCGTATTGGATGTCTGACGTGTCTTGTGTGTTAGGTAGTACATGTACTATACACTCTACACGAGATGTATTCCTGAATTTGTGTTATACAAAGACGACGTTTCATAATTTAGTAGTAATACTACACTGTATTTTAACGGTTTTCGCACCAGTATTCTTGCACTAAAATATTATTCAGTATAAAGTATGATACTTGTTTACATTTTACGTTAATCTATTTAAAATAGTTTTCGCGCTCCGATTTTATTTAATTATTTGATAGGGTATCATTGATGAATTAAGTCAGACAAGTTATTTCAAGGATACAATGAAATCAGGAAATTACAAATCGAATATCAATCACAAGGAATTAATGCTATTTTCATGCGTTTTAATTTCCTTAGATATTCCCCGGGTTTCAAGATATTATTCATGATCATTAACGGTGCACATACCTGTTTCCCTTACATCTGTAATTTTTTTTTTTTTTTTTTTTTTTTTTTACAGATAGGCATTGTTTATTTTCTCTTTTCAATCAATCAATTCGTGTGTTACAATTCAATTTACATACACATATTTACACAATTAATAGCACATTAAGACACTGCAAAGTCGGGGAATCTCTTTCGGCATTCCCTGAATATGTTTAGACATATTGACCATTAGGCTTTCCTATTCATACTTTTTTTTTTTTTTTTTTTACTCGTCAAATTGTATTGAAGTTATTTGGCTGCTATACATGTATTTGGAACTATGACAAAATATTCTTAAGCAGATAGTCTTTATACAGAGGAGTTTGCTAAATCAGAGTGTACTATATATCTATATCAACTAGCCCATAAGGTAATTATTATATAGAAATAATCCTTTTACGTAAAAAAAAAATAAAACATCGTAGAAATGCACTTATTTTTAGCGGTAATATACAAATTTTGTATTTCGAGTAATTTATTAACATTATAGAACGTGATTAGTAAACATTATCTTGACGACGGCGGATACTCTACACATCGGTGTAGCGTACGTGGGTCACTTTAATACCGATGTATTTGTACTAAAGATATATGGGCGTAAGATGTTCAAACGTCCAAGTTAGGATAGCTCCGCTAAGTGATATGCTTTATGGGTTGGACATGTTCCATTGGCGGAATCCAATGCCAAATGTATTGCACTTGTTAACTTAGACTGGTTAGTGCTTACATATCACTCCATGTGAAATCACTGTTTGAATAACATTAAACGAGTAAATGAGGCCAACAAAATATACAAATGAGTTTCACATATAAAGATTTTTTTTTCTCTCTCTTTTTCCACTCAGAGTTGAGAATATTAAATTTTTGAGCATTTTCTTTTATTCTTTTCATTTTCATAAAAATACCGATTCATGCAATATACATACATACATACATACATACATACATACATACATACATACATACATACATACATACATACATACATATACATACATACACAAATACACACACACACACACTCACATACATACTTACATACCTACACACACACACCATCACACACACACACACACACACACACACACACACACACACACACATACATACATACATACATATTGTACACATTTATTATCTACATCTAAATACTCTATTAACATGTTCATGTATGTAACATTTGAAAATAATCACTCATTCATCAAATAATATGATGATTTATGTAATTTCACATATACCTGTTTCCCTTACATCTGTAAGCTAGCACACATATCTGTTTCCATTACATCTGAAAGCTAGCACACATACCTGTTTCCCTTACGTCTGAAAACTAGCACATATACCTGTTTCCCTTACATCTGAAAGCTTGCACATATACCTGTTTCCCTTACATCTGAAAGCTTGCACATATACCTGTGGCACTTACATCATTAATTTCACACATACCTGTTTCCCTTACATCTGTAATTTCACACATACCTGTTTCCCTTACATCTGTAATTTTACCCATACCTGTTTCCCTTACATCAGTAATTTCACACATACCTGTTTCCCTTACATCTGTAATTCCACACATAACTGTTTCCCTTACATCTGTAATTTTACCCATACCTGTTTCCCTTACATCTGTAATTTCACACATACCTGTTTCCCTTACATCTGTACTCTGTGTACTATCCCTACTTGACACACTGGAGTGTTTCGGGGACCATGACGTAGTTTGATCAGAGATCACAGATGATACCCTTTTCTTCCGGTACGGTCTCTGGCACTTACGCTCGTGACGGTGCTGTGCTTTCTGTAACAGAAGAATACATACTGACCATCGACATAGATGATTGTATACATACTGACCATCAACAGCGATGATTGTATACATACTGACCATCGGCAGAGATGATTGTATACATACTGACCATCGGCAGAGATGATTGAATACATATATACTGACCATCGACAGCGATGATTGTATTGTAACGGGTACCGTTACTTTGTATTTTGCCATCATAGTGTATTTACTGTGATTTGTTTACCTATTCAACACATTTATCTTCCGGTTATAGGTTAATTGTTTACAAAATTCACTAGAGATAGCTACACTAGCTCTCGGTACGCGGGCAGAGTGCTGCTGCACGTTTTCTCCGAAATAACTTTGGGTTCGAGACTAAGGCGCATTCGCTTCGGCCTCTGATTGGTCGTTGTATTTCGCATAATTTCTAATATTACTGATAATTATAGGCTAAGTATAAGCGTTACGCATGTTTATTAGGAACTAGTTTGTAATTAGCTGGGATGGGGTGGTCTAAAAGTAAACCTGTAATGCCATTGTGGTGAGTGTTGTTTAGTCTTGTTTACCTGTAAGTGCCGCGGCCCTGTGCCTTGTCATGTTTTGTATACGTCCCGCTATGTCTGAATAAATATTTGTTATCAACTGTTTATATTTGTCAGTCTTACTCAATCGAACCTGGGTTGAAATACTGAAAGTGGAGTGGGCGTCGCCTGAGTACACCCCTCCTGTTACAGTATACATGTACATACTGACCATCGACAGCGATGATTGTATACATACTGACCATCGATAAAGATGATTGTATACATACTGACCATCGATAAAGATGATTGTATACATACTGATCATCGAAAGAGATGATCGTATACATACTGACCATCAACAGAGATGATTGGATACAATATATTCTATATTTATCTACGGAGTGTTAATGACAATGTCATTCTTATGAAATTGTAATTTTAAGTTAATTCAGTCAAGCACCTGCCGTAACATAAACTACATACCAATTTATGATTAGAATGGCATGCACAATCCGTTTATTAATATAAAATACATAGTATTCAATCATCGCTTCGAAATATATCCTGTCGACAGAGCAAAAATGACATGTTCGTTTATTTACGGTTGTGTAATTTCCCCAGTCTGTCTCAAAGGAAAACTAGTTGTTTTTCTTGTATTTACGTTTGAGAATATTTTTCGCGATTTCCCGTCAACGCGAAATTTGATTGCACATGGACATGTGATTCGTCGACTCCAGAAATATCATCAATTTTACATTACCTGGTAGCCATCCGAGTTTCCGTTCGAAAGAGAAACGAAATCCCCTCTTTGTAGCAGTCGTCGTTCTCGCATTTTTGACAATGCTTGTCGGACCTAATTACGAGGGAACACAGCCATTGGTATGTTGATATATATACATAATTGAATTTCATATGTTTCACTCATTTCTATTAATTAGATCTTTGAGGGTTTTTTTCATAGATCGAAAGAATTGTACGTCACCAATTATGACGTCACAAATACAGAACGTTGCAGCGAGGAATTTTATAAGCGGCACAGTCATTGGCCAAACTGAATTATCGGATAAGATATCAATGCGCCACAACTCAATTTGTTTGATTATAAAAGTAAGTAGGATTTCGGAAATGTATGCCTACTTAGTACCTGATTGAGATCTGAATTAAATCATAAGCAGTAGAAGGACATTCTTCATAGAAAAGGATGTCCGTCCGTTTTTTGTCTACGACTTCATAACCCCAAAAGATATTGAGAATAATGCTTAAATAAAAACCAGCCAAAGTAAATATATAATGTATATATATTACAGATGAAGACATATACATATAACTATTACAACAATGTAAAAACCTAAGTGTCGATAATAATTCACGTCTCCTGATGCAATGGAAAAATCAAATGATTTATATATGGCATTAGTTCAAATATTGTATTGCATTTAAAATTACCCGATATAGATCTAAATTCAGATACACAAACCTACTTATTGTGATATAATTACTGTAACATTGTAATTCTCACCTCTAAGTTAAAGGCACAGTGGAACAGAAAGATGAAAAACCCCTGCAAAGATAAAACTCAACATCAATATTGTTTATGGAAAGTAGTATTTTTTATAAACACTAATACTCTGCATGTACAATTATAGCCCGAAATACTGCTAAGTTATCGGTCAATGTACACCTTAACTAGCCAGATTTACAACGGCAAACTCGTTAATGTATGGGCTCAAAAATACACCTGTTATAGAGTGCATTGAAATATCGTTTGATATAGGAATTAAACCTGTAGTTGGTAAGTAACCTGTAGGTGGTAAGTAACGTGTAAGTGGTAAGTAACCTGTAGCTGTTAAGTAACCTGTAGTTGGTAAGTAACCAGTAGTTGGTAAGTAACCTGTAGGTGGTAAGTAACGTTTAAGTGGTAAGTAACCTGTAGGTGGTAAGTAACCCGAAGGTGGTAAGTAAACTGTACTTGGTAAGTAACCTGTAGTTGGTAAGTAACCTGTAGGTGGTAAGTAACCTGTTGGTGGTAAGTTACCTGTTGTTGGTAAGTAACCTGTACTTGGTAAGTAACCTGTAGTTGGTAAGTAAGCTGTAGGTGGTAAGTAACCTGTAGGTGGTAAGTAACCTGTAGGTGGTAAGTTACCTGCAGTTGGTAAGTAACCTGTAGTTGGTAAGTAACCTGTAGGTGGTAAGTAAACTGTAGATTGTAAGTAACGTGTAAGTGGTAAGTAACATGTAGCTGTTAAGTAACCTGTAGGTGGTAAGTAACCTGTAGTTAGTAAGTAACCTGTATTTGGTAAGTAACCTGTAGGTGGTAAATAACCTGTAGATGGTAAGTAACCTGTAGGTGGTAAGTTACCTGTAGGTGGTAAGTAACCTGTAGTTGGTAAGTAACCTGTAGTTGGTAAGTAACATGTAGTTGGTAAGCAACCTGTAGGTTGTAAGTAGCGTGTAGTTGGTAAGGAACCTGTAGGTGGTAAGTAACATGTAGTAGGTAAGTAACCTGTAGGTGGTAAGTAACATAGGGTTGGTAAGTAACCTGTAGTTGGTAAGTAACATGTATTTGGTAAGTAGGGCGAATTACCAACACTGATCCATAAAAAAGTATCTTCAAAATAAAATTTAAGTGATGACTCAAAGGTTAAAAAAAAACTACTCATAATCACTTCATTTTAAAATTATACAAGGATTTTGATAAAACATTTTCTTTTTCTACCATGGTGGATATGATACGCTCTTTTGAATGGTAAAAGCCATTGCTTACCTTAATTGTAATTTTTTGATAGATTGCCTTAAAAATTAGAACCTGGGAGTGTTGTATATGTCGACCCTACAATAATGTTACATTTCATTGGATCATAGCACAATGTTCGGTTAGTAATGACCGGTGATAGGGAACAGAGCAGGGTTGATGAAGCCCGACCTGATCTAGCCATGTATGCTATAAATGATGTGTCTGTGAATCCTTGACGTTATTTATCACCCTACTAATGCGCACGACCACACACAAACAGTGACCAAATACATTTACCTATCATACGTGTTTGCCAATAATGTTTTATATAAATTTTGCAGAAATGTTTTTTGTAAAGATATCTCTCATTAATATGAAATTTGCAATATACTCGAGTCAAATATTCATACTGAAATAATCGCCTCAACTCATTAAAATCTGGACATTAAAAATTCATCTCAAGATTTTCAACATCTCTGTCAATTATCGTTGTCTATCACTCGGATATTAATTGATATTTTAGAAAGTTTTTCAAAGTTGAGCGGATTTTACCTCGTATTTTGTCTTGTAAACTTGAACACCAGAAAGATTTATATACTTATGCATATTGGATCTTAGTTAGTTTGGATATATTTTATTTAATGTTATGTTTATTTAAAATTTTGTAAATGAAAAGTGTATACCCTATTTGGTTTTTGGAGGTTTCTTGATCTTACCGTTCGATGGAATCTCAAATTAAGTTTAATATCTTTGGGTCTTTTACGAATGTCAATATTAATATTTTACCTGTAAAGAGTTGAAAATGGCAAAAAGGTACTGAAAAACAATCATATCTTCATTGACTGCAAGCAGGCCGAACAGCCAGGTTAGTCCGAGGAGGGGGAGGAGGAACATAGCGCCCTTAATACCGGCTCTGTGGAGAGATGATGATAAAATGACAGGTTGATACCTATTCTCCTTTTTAACATACCATTGTTTGTAAACAGGCAAACAGTTGGTTTTTGTTTGTTTGGTCTTAATAAAGGGGCAAAAACAAAGTCTATCAAATATCAACTACAAACAGGATAATCAAATACAAATGCTTATACATAATAAGGTTAAAAGGGTATAAAGCTATGGAGTATATATTCAGTCACTATACGGACTTCTTCAGTCCAAAATACTTATTCAGACTATACATCCGTATAAAGACTCCCTAGAATGTACGGAGTGATGTCATATCTAGATCGTTTAAAGCAATTTACATTGTTATGCTTAATTGATGCTGTAAACATTATATAGAATACTGCTTGTCATTAAGTATCTGTTTTGTTTCATATAACATGCCTTCGGGCGTTCTATATCATTTTAGACGAGTACCATTAGCCATATCTATCTCTATCGCAGATAACTTAATAGTTGGTTAGTAGAAGTTCCTGTCGACTATGTAATACAAACTAACGCACGTTTAGTATGGATGGAAACATGGTATAAACATATCATCGTCTTTATCCGTATGGTATGTCGTAAAACACAAACTCCTGTGATATTTTAGATTTTTATGTTATAGACATTACGGATTAATGACTAGTACTATACAATACAACTACGGACAAATATAATTAGTACATATTGATAAATATCCATATCTAATTTTATATAGCAAACGCATTAATGGTAGAAAGCGTATACAAATATATCGACAACATTAGAGACCAATATTCGTGTGAAGGGAGTGTATGCTATATAACACTATATATCTTATTAATGTTAAACATAGTTAAGGGCCCTTGGAATATGTTGGCTATTGTTCGTTATAGAAGTTCTATATGATTATATTATATGTAACAATGAAGTGTTGTTCAATTTGCAATGTGTATATGAATTCAGTTGCGATCCACTGTGCTCTGTGAATTAGGCAACAGTTTTGATGACTGCCTACCTGATGTGGTCAAACTCGCCATGTCTTTCCAGCTTCGCGGAACTCATTACCACTTTAACAACCATAGCTAAGATCACGATGTTTACCTGTAATGTAAAGTGAGTCATTATACTGGATATACAGACAGCTGTGATAGACATGGAAAGTCTTGACACCCGAGCACTAACGCTCATCTACGGTCTGGGACCTGTTTATGACAGAGAATCTTGGAAATGCAGAACTATGTTTGTTTACTATTATTATGGTTAGGCAAATGAAGTTTGTTGTTTTGCTTTACTACTATGATTTAGCTACAATTTAAATGTCTTACCAATATGATGGCTATAGCTGGACCGACAAATGCCCATATCGTCCCTGTTTTTGTGGATAGCCAACAACTGCAATATAAAAGTAATGTTTACTAAAATAATCTTAAAACTATTATACATTATAGGATTTAAATGGCAACTGTTTGGTGTGTAATTAAGTATAAACGCTCATGGCAATTCCAAATGAATCAGAGAGATCAACATTAGGTATATAAAATGTATTCGAACCGTCGCCAGAGTGGCCGACTAATACCCCGCTGCACACATTTATTAATAACTAAATATCCCTATATATTTTCCTCACACCCCCCTCCCCTTTATGTCAGCGTTATATGTATCAAATATATCAAAATCTATCATATGTACATGTATTAATTAGTTTAAGAAGAGTTCGCCGGACAAAGTTGTGTCTACAGGCAGGCAGACAGACAAATGACAACCCGATTCCAGTATACCCCTTAGCTTCGTTGCGAGGGTATATATGGAACGAATAAAAAGGTGTACATTGTATATCATAATATGTATATTTTTGATATGCAATGTTAAAACTGTCATCAAATTTTATTGATGTTTCTAATGTTTGTTTATAACAATACATTACAGTTATCTAATAATTGTGAGTGAACTATATAAAGCCATGTCTTATGCCAGTTGACATTACCGTATCATTGCGATAATTATTTTTTTTATTTAGATAATCCTGTTATAGATTGGTGGAATCAAGACTTGAATGACTAAAATATTATCGAAGACCAATAACTCAACAGAACACCTTAAACATGATCTAGTCTTCCACATACATACAAATACACAATTACGTAAATGGCTATTGAATACACCCAATAAACCAATGGTTTGAGGCGTTGTGGTCACGTCTTTTCTTCAGATCTGCTATAGTCGACAAGCAACGATAAGCAAACACAACATCGGTGAGTGTATGACGAAATGGTAATTTGACACGAAGACGAAATGACAGCAAAGATTATACTGCATTTGAACCCGGGACTAGTTGCCTAATGGAAACACTTTTAAATTCAACGAACTATCACTATCAAAGTTCCTAAGTTGTTACAAATCATAAGTTACCACCTCTAAGATAGAGAGTATCATAAAAACGTATTTAATGGTCAATTATAACAGGTCTGGTGGCTACAACAATCGCCACTCTATTAGCTTGAATATATATTATTTATTGGTTATGTGCAATAACAAATTACTGATAATCATTGTTCTATTTTCATAATACATAAAATCTATTTATTTTACATCGATTGCGAAACAAGTTATACAATTCACTTTCGATGGCCCGGACGCGCAATGGGTCTGAGATAGGGAGGAAACCAAACTGTCCAGAGAAACCTATGTGTTCGGGCAGGTGACCCCTTATAGTCCGTGCCGGGTTTTGGATCGGCCAGCTAAATATAGCTAGGTGAAAGGCAAGTGACGTAACCACTACACTACTCGATCACCAATTACACTACGTAATAACACAAAGTATTGTGTATATAACTGAAGACACATCCTGATGTATGTAATTGCCAAACATCTACTATTCGATAAGATCATATTAGTTACACGCGTGATATATTTTCTATACATCAGATACCGCAATAATATAGATTCGTCGATGATTCAAATATACATGTATCACCATAGTTACAATGAAGATGCGAATGACAAGAGCACTTGACATAACTTTCTGATAGAGTGAGCTATATTCACTTTATTTAGTAGGTTATGCAACTGATAAGAATATTTGATTTGTTTTTACTTTTCTAACAACTCATATCATATAAGATACCGCGGGATGTAATGACGTTCAGTTACACTCATTGATACATCTTCCTTTTAACTTTGCCTGACATGACACTGGTAGAATGTAAATGAGCATATCGTTTGGTGGGATTTAGAAAAGACGCCACACACGTAGATTAGAGAAATGAATTACGTCGAGAAAATCAAAATGAAACATTTGTTAAAACAGTGTCTCTGTTTGTTGAGGTTTCGGCGTCAAGATAGAAATCTTCAATTACAGATCACGGTGGATACTATTGTTTGAATGATGAAGTCTATTAATATTTCCACGACACACGAGTTAAATTTAAACGTTTTAAACATCAATGGGAAACTTGTTTGATATATAGCAAATGCTTCAAAATCTACCAAAATCCATTTGAAATTATCAAAAATTGATTTATTTATATTCATGCAATGTTTGTATTGTTGTATCGTTGTATTTAACTGATATTGATACTGTATATAAATGATTATATCATATTCTGATGTATGACAGAGTGGTGGAGACCATACGTTTTCTACACTCAGATTGGACAAATAATCATTACAAAAACTGCAACGAAGGATTTGTTCAATTATATAATTCTTAGTGATAGTTTCGTTTATGATTCTCGATTATTTAGCGTCGTAAGCATGATTAACTTTAATTAAGATATTACTCTTATTTTCATATTTGAAAACTCAACTTTTTTTATCAAGAAATTTGATTTGAAAATGAAGTGATTTTTGTATGCCTTTTGATTCCAGAATTCCTCTACAGAGTCTAAATATCATTCAGCAAGATATCGACCGACCATCGCTTCGTCATTAAACCGTTTTGAAGACATGTGTGTAGCGCAAATGTTTAAAACGCATGTATGTTGGGTTAGACGATTAGGTGCCGTAGATCATGAGTTCGAGGGCCGGATGTGGTACGAGTAATAAAGGTGGTGTTTAAGCTAATGTTAAAAATAAAAAATCCCATTGGAACTGCCGACAACCCAATTTTCTTGAAACTTTGCATATCGAAAGTGCTACAAGTTGTCCTTTTAAAATGACACTGCTTTTTCCTTTTATGATTTTAAAACGGCCCAAAGGGCCTGAATTTGTCGTATTCATTTTCATTAAAACTACTTGCACAAACATGCAAAAATAGGTAAGCCTTTGTTAAATATTCCACATTTTTATTCATAATTCATTTGAGACGATTGTAGCCTTTATGGTGGCGGTATTGTTTTGAGATTACACATTTTTCATTTCAAAATCAAATGTGATTCTCTCTCACTCTTTAATCATTTTCAATTCAATTTAAAATAGTTTCATCTCCATAAGAACGATGGGTAATCGTAATTTGTATCTTTTGACGTTGAGTTTCTGACGAAAATATATTTCTTTCCAATAAATATTTGACTTCCTACAAAAGAAACTATTCTTTTCACTCAAATGCATATCTACTTGTTAGGCGTTTGTGTACTGTTAGGGAAAATGCAAGAATAAAAAATGCACTAATTTTACAGTATATATGTTAGTTTACAAAATTCTATCACTAACTATTGTTTTATCATGGTGTCTGAGACCAAATTTTGATTTACAGTCATTTAAAGCAAATATTGATTTTAAAAAAAACATGGCTACATTTCAATTTCGGATTTATTTATTTATTTTTTTTTTGGAAAAAGTATCTGTTATAAGATTAAACCTATTACATGTTTTTAAAATGGTTTAAAAGTGTGGACAAAATCGATAACGTTCCAAAGATTTCGACCAAACCCAATATTCTCAAAAATTTGCCAAAAATTTGTTTGTTTTTTTTTGCCAGAAAATCAATTTATAGTTACAAGTAATAAATGTCATTATCAATGGGTATAGAATAAAGAATGAAGTATCTTTAATTAAAGTTGTATGGTCTATCACTTTCGCTCTTTTTGTCATAGTGAAAACTGTTTAAGTGTTATACACATTTCCCCCCGTCTCTCCGAGGTTTAAACTTTCTACTTTTACCACTTTTTATAAAGTTGCAGCACTGGAAGTATTTTTAATTATAGAAGTAAAAAATCTTTTTAACGTGTACACGTCAAAAATAAGCTCGAAAGATGCCGAATCATTCCGAACTCTTCCGAACATCGTCGCGACAATCTCGAAGTAACACGAGAGTTGTGAAACCAAATGTCAACAATTTGTTTCTTAAACAAAACATGCGGTCGACCTCAGCAGACTGGATCTACAAAGAAAATAATGCTATGCACATTACAATATTTGATACACACAATATTGAATTACGGCAATGTGTGAATTAGATGTTTCAAATACTCGCTCTGTGGACATATACCAGCACGATTTGCTCATATTAACCAGAAGGAAAACGTAAACAAACACATATGCGCTTACGCTAGTTACCTGGATCACCACGTGCAGGACGTGTGGACATAAGTCACGTGGTACGATTCGGAATGCCGACAAAAGCCGAAGGT
>SAYR01036890.1:191916-223223 GCA_004382745.1 Argopecten irradians irradians | reverse complement strand
ACAAGTAATAAATGTCATTATCAATGGGTATAGAATAAAAATGAAGTATCTTTAATTAAAGTTGTATGGTCTATCACTTTCGCTCTTTTTGTCATAGTGAAAACTGTTTAAGTGTTATACACATTTTCCCCCGTCTCTCCGAGATATAAACTTTCTACTTTTACCACATTTTATAAAGTTGCAGCACTGGAAGTATTTTTAATTATAGAAGTAAAAAATCTTTTTAACGTGTACACGTCAAAAATAAGCTCGAAAGATGCCGAATCATTCCGAACTCTACCGAACATCGTCGCGACAATCTCGAAGTAACACGAGAGTTGTGAAACCAAATGTCAACAATTTGTTTCTTAAACAAAACATGCGGTCGACCTCAGCAGACTGGATCTACAAAGAAAATAATGCTATGCACATTACAATATTTGATACACACAATATTGAATTACGGCAATGTGTGAATTAGATGTTTCAAATACTCGCTCTGTGGACATATACCAGCACGATTTGCTCATATTAACCAGAAGGAAAACGTAAACAAACACATATGCGCTTACGCTAGTTACCTGGATCACCACGTGCAGGACGTGTGGACATAAGTCACGTGGTACGATTCGGAATGCCGACAAAAGCCGAAGGTACTCTTATAGGCCGACATATTCTTTTGAGGAGCTTAATCAATAAGTTACATGTGCATGTTCAAATATCAAATGTTTAAACAATATATCGTTACAGTGAAAATTACCAGAAATACAACTTTAACAAAAATAATTAAAAATAAAAGAATTAGTTAAAAAGTAGGTCACAAGGGGAAAATACAAAAATGCTAAAAAGAACGCATAAAGTTGTACCTAGACCTTTAACAGCATATTTTGAAAACAATCGGATTTTGAAATAAATCGGAGCATGGGCAGATTTTGCAACCTCAACTTTGTCATCATTCGCCACCTGTATTTCTGTGATAGTATATGTATATGTTTTATGTAGACATCAGTAAAACCCCTCTAACTCGAACCCGGATTCCTCGAATACCCCCTATTCGTCGAACTGGTCGTACGGTCCCGACCGTGTCCCTATATAATCTATGTAATAAAACCCCGGATAGCTCGAACAGCAATTCGTCGAATACCTCTTATTTCTCGAACAGCAATATGTCGTTTCATTAAATACATAGAATTTACCTATGTATTCGTCGAGCAAGTGTTCGGCTCATGAGATTGTTTTTTTACCTGTGTCACACCTGACTGCACCAACCGACATGGCTAATTGCTCATGATCTTGTGTTTATACAGATGGCGTATCAAGGCTTTAGGTAATTAAGGGATTAACGATGTCATTATTACCTACCTACACGATGTTTGATGCTAACTTTATTTGAACATTTAAGAAAAGGCATTAAATTATTGATGTTTCTCACGTAATAATCTTCGCTGTAAATACGAAAATACGGAAATTGTTGATATGTGTTGATGGAAATAACTCATTGTGAAATGACAAAAGAGGCGGAAAATATTGCTGACGTCCGCCCAATTATGTAAGTTCATTTTTTAAACAATTCTTTGTTGCTTTCATTCGGCGGCTTATGCAATATATTTTTTATCGAAAGATGTAAACGATATCAAACGATAATATGCAAAGTACATTTTGTCAGTGCGTTCCGTATCCTTTCCCGTAAAATTGTATTTTGTAACTTTACTCGTAAACACATATAACCTAACGTTACGCTTTTTCAATATAGACGTTTCTCATGTCCGTAATTATGCTGGTTAATAACTTTATTGTGAGTATGTATTTTGTAAATGTTTGAAATGTTTTGTGATTATTAGATAATAGAAAATGTACTCCTTGTTGACCAATATTGATTGTACATTGGCCTAGATGATGATCGCTTACTCTGCTGTGAATAACATTTGATTTAGGACTTTCTCGTAAGCATTTTCAAACGCTAAATTTATGTTATACATATTTTTTCAACTTGATATTGCTATCAATAAAACACTTGAATAAAGAAATCCAAAATGCTGAAAGATAGAGTAATTAAAATGTTATTGCCGTTGATTGTTTGTCATAGTTAGAGACCGGATATTTTGACTGTCGATCGTGACCAACCTCGGATGAGTCGAATACCCCGTATTGCTCGAACTATTAACCTGGTCCCCTGCTGTTCGAGTTATAGGGGTTCTACTGTATATGATACCTTTTACCGTTCCCATAGCCTTCCCAGTCAGCTGTAGCGGAAATGGTTACCAGAATAAGCGGGACACCTGAAGTAAGAAGGGAAGGTGCCTGTCAGTACAAGAAAAAACACAAAAAAAAAAAAAAAAAAAAAAACCGTGACATCATTCATCTGTTGGTATTTATGTCAACATCAAGGAGCCTATCTTTAATAATTTGTATTTGCTATATAGGCCTGAGTTTAGGTTTAAGTTTGTCATCAACTAATAACGTGTATCAAATCACAAATCCACTTCTATCAGACACCAATGCCAGAATTACGTAGCAGCATATATTTATATCTATGAATGTGTTTTAATACTTTTAATACCTTTATTTACGACTGTAAAACTATTCTGTAACTCTGATAACACATACCCCATCCAAATCCACAGTAGTAGATGACCCGTGACCTTTCCGTAGAGAACACCCTGACAACTTTACTGTACAGGTGCATGCCTTCAACGAGCATCCAGACAAACATGGCGGTGTAGAAATAGTGGAGAATCATCGCAACAATAGAACACAGCACCTAATTGTGATAACATCAATATGATGATATCAACATCGATAATCGCCGCCATCACTGCCATCATCAACATCATAATTAACATACGAAAGGAGCCGAAAGGTCTTTCTAAAAGGAGTTCTGATAATTACCCGACAATTGTCTTTTATTGGTAAGAGAAGAAAACCCTCTGTAAATGTGGTTTACGGTCTCGTATATGCAAAATGAGTATTGTAGCGACGAATGGACTATTTATAAAAAGTTTCATAATATTTTGATCAGTAATAATATTAATTTTATAGTTATCCGATTCATTTCGAAACATTTTCTGCCGTTGTCTGAGCACACAGTGTAAATGGAAATTAAAGTTGATATGCATTGACTTGCACAGGCCCGGCCAACAGAAATATAATACTAATAATAATTGACTTCATTTCAATTTGTTGAGCTTAGCAGCTCGTCTTGCACATAGTAATGATAAACATATAATATACATTACATACAATAAAAAAACATATAAATGTATACATGTATACGAATGCAAAGAAATGTAGAACTGAATGTTCGTGGCCTACTACGATATAACTGTGAAAATTAAGTACATAGGTAAATGGAGGGACGAGAATGAACGCAAAATATAATATGAACATATTACGATAAAAACAAAGTACAAACATCAGGCTCGATTCAAGTGATTCAGAAAGCAGGTAAATAGAAACACTACTTTACGGACTGACACTGTATCACTTAAACCTGAAATTTTGCTTTATTTTGCTTTCGCCCAACTCTTGTTTATGTTCCAAAACAAATTTTGGGGAATAAGTTTGGGGTGAGAAATCCTCACGTACTTCTGACGTTCGTGATAATAATTATTGTATTGATTTTAACAATAAACATCTGGAAATCATATATATTCGTGTACCTTGATTAATTTGAATACATTATTCCAGTTTAACCCGTATCCATACCTTATTTTCAACCGCCCTTATTCCAGCCAGAAAGGCCACCTGTGAAGCTATGATTGCTAAACAAAGGTTGCGATGTACATACACACGTTCCGAGTTTAGCGTACTGAAAAAGAATGACATTTTGGTTAATTGTATTGTCTCTTTATAGATAAAGAAACATTTACCAGAAATGACTGGTGAATCTTAGAAATGAAGATACCTCCCTCGATATATATAACAATATTTTAATGACTTTCCATTACTGGTTATGTATAAACATCACATAAACAAAAGTCCTACCCGACACAGACGAACACTGTGACAGTGATCAGCTGGGTTATTAGGGACACACTACAGCCGATATAGGTGACAAGACTGAGAACAGTCTGGTCTAGACTAACCCGACACAGACGAACACTGTGACAGTGATAACCAGGTTATTAGGGACACACTACAGCCGATATAGGTGACAAGACTGAGGACCGTCAGGTCTAGACTTACCCGACACAGACAAACACTGTGACAGTGATCAGCTGGATTATTAGGGACACACTACAGCCGATATAGGTGACAAGACTGAGGACCGTCAGATCTAGACTTACCCGACACAGACGAACACTGTGACAGTGATTAGCTGGGTTATTAGGGACACACTACAGCCGATATAGGTGACAAGACAGAGAACAGTCTGGTCTAGACTTACCCGACACGGACGAACACCGTGACAGTGATCAGCTGGGTTATTAGAGACACACTACAGCCGATATAGGTGACAAGACTGAGGACCGTCAGGTCTAGACTTACCCGACACAGACGAACACTGTGACAGTGATTAGCTGGGTTATTATGGACACACTACAGACGATATACGTGACAAGACTGAGAACAGTCTGGTCTAGACTTACCCGACACAGACGAATTAGACAGTGATCAGCTGGGTTATTAGGGACACACTACAGCCGATATAGGTGACAAGACTGAGGACCGTCAGGTCTAGACTTACCCGACACAGACGAACACTGTGACAGTGATTAGCTGGGTTATTAGGGACACAGTACAGACGATATAGGTGACAAGACTGAGAACAGTCTGGTCTAGACTTACCCGACACAGACGACTGAGACAGTGATCAGCTGGGTTATTAGGGACACACTACAGACGATATAGGTGACAAGACTGAGAACAGTCTGGTCTAGACTTACCCGACACAGACGAACACCGTGACAGTGATCAGCTGGGTTATTAGGGATACACTACAGCCGGCATAGGTGACAAGACTGAGGACCGTCTGGTCTAAACTTACCCGACACAGACGACCACTGTGGCAGTGATCAGCTCAGTTATTAGGGACACACTACAACCGATATAGGTGACAAGACTGAGGACCGCCAGGTCTAGACTTACCCGACACAGACGACTGAGACAGTGATCAGATGCGTTATTAGGGACACACTACAGCCGATATAGGTGACAAGACTGAGGACCGTCAGGTCTAGACTTACCCGACACAGACGAACACTGTGACAGTGATCAGCTGGGTTATTAGGGACACACTACAGCCGATATAGGTGACAAGACTGAGGACCGTCAGGTCTAGACTTACACGACACAGACGAACACTGTGACAGTGATCAGCTGGGTTATTAGTGACACACTACAGCCAATATAGGTGACAAGACTGAGGACCGTCAGGTCTAGACTTACCCGACACAGACGAACACTGTGACAGTGATCAGCTGGGTTATAATGGACACACTACGGCCGATATAGGTGACAAAACTGAGGACCGTCTGGTCTAGACTTACCCGACACAGACGAACACTGTGACAGTGATCAGCTGGGTTATTAGTGACACACTACAGCCGATATAGGTGACAAGACTGAGGACCGTCAGGTCTAGACTTACCCGACACAGACGAACACTGTGACAGTGATCAGCTGGGTTATTAGGGACACACTACAGACGATATAGGCGAAAAGACTGAGAACAGTCTGGTCTAGACTTACCCGACACAGACGAACACTGTGACAGTGATAAGCCGGGTTATTAGGGACATACTACAGCCGATATAGGTGACAAGACCGAGGACCGTTTGGTCTAGACTTACCCGACACAGACGACTGAGACAGTGATCAGCTGGGTTATTAGGGACACACTACAGCCGATATAGGTGACAAGACTGAGGACCGTCTGGTCAAGTTCTGTGATCTAAATATTAAAATGAAAAGAAAGCGAAGGTAATAAAATATACATCATGTTTACAACAGTGTCTGTGATTAGTTGAAACATATCACACGGGCTGAAAATGAAACATCTAATTTCACCAAGAGAAATATATAGCATATCCCGAATAGTGACCGCCCATTTTTCACATGGATTTATTACCCCTTCCTATTTCACAACACTGACTGGCGAAGCGCAAAACAAAACTTTAACTCATCATAAAAATATTATCTGAAAAATAATGAATCGGCCATTATTTTCGGTAATGTGATGTGAATGCATATAATTATTTTTAAGTGATGACTTTGGTTTTTTTTTAATTAAATTAACGGCCATGGTTTTTTAAGGACGGATTCACTTGTATGCAATGTGTTGCCGGTATGAAGTGCATGATTCATAGTTTAGGAGACTAGCATTTTATATGTATTGTTCTATACCTTTGTATGTACTGTGTAGGAATTGTAAGAGCGTGCTAGCCTATATGGAATTCGTGATTTACGTGTATCTAAGCTATAAATATTAGCGTGCTTCAGAAATGGAAATATAAATCCATCCGTTTATATTTTCAATTTTTCAGATGTAATTACAGTCATATATTTGTTGTGGAAATATCTTGCTATAAAAAGTGAAGGATTTCATTGCCTGGCGAAACCTGCCGAGCCAACAAGTCTCCTTACAAATAGAGTTTTATTTGTTTTTCAATAAACTTGGCGATCTGTTAAATACGGAAATTGGTTTGTCTCAGCAATCGGTTTTCTGCAAACGTGCCGACAGCCAGTCATCTAAGTTGTGATAGTGATAATACGCCATCTATATATCACATCTATGATGTAAACGCCAGAGAGGCTTTGACGGGCGTATCGAAGACAAGGTCCCTTAGTAATCTGACTAGGGTTACCAGCCGTACAGCTTGGCCATTATGGAATCGCAATCAATACCAAACCTTCCTTGCATAATCTGGCATAATCTCGGAGAGGATATTGGTCCTGTTTAGAATCCTATTTAGTAAGCGGATTTTAAATTAATCTGTGCCGAATTTAACGTAGGCGTTTTCTTCAATAGCTTTTAGAACAATAAACAAATGCATTCTGTATCAATATTTAGCCATTCCAAAGTGATGCCAATTTTACTACCATGTACAAGCATACTCATCAATGAATAATCGTTACACCAAATAATATATTAATTATTTTATATGGAACACATATTTATAATTTTGTGTTGTTTAAAATACAACACTTATTGAAAACGGACATTTCAAATCTTACAAAACTGTTCATTGGAACATTTTGGCGTCAGGTGTTTTGGAGCGAAATGTAATAATTTTAACAGAAAATTACGCGAGTTTCGTTGACAACAAAATGACGGCGCAATGGATACTTACCCGCAACCGAGGTGACACTGTTGTGATAGGCAAATATGTGATAGCTACTATTAACAGGAGCCAGCTGCATCATGTAGAAGAGTATCAAACACGATATGACTTATAATTACATATCTTACCGTCTTAAATGGTTACCATTAGTCAGAAGGACTTTTGTTTTTTTCTTTAATGTGTGATATTAGTAATATGATTTTGAAATGAGATGAACAATTGAAATAAGTAGTGTTATTAAACCAAGCACCAGACTGGAAGTAGCGAAAATACACGCGGAAAATGTGCTAATTACACCATGTCCAACATTTGGCGAGCAGGCTCTCGACCATTTGTATTGCATTTGAAAAAAACCGCCACTTTGTAGTCAGTCTTTCCGCCTACGGTTGTACAAAACAAAAGGATTGACATATGAAAACCACACCGCACCGTAAACTGTAACAATTACGCTGCAAAACGGACACAAGTAGTAGTTTTAAATTTTCGCAGGCTAATTTTCCTACATTGTGAATGATTCGCACATGAAAGTCCGCCATTTTGAAGATCTTGCACTCGAATATGAACGTGCTCAAAAAATCAAAACAATAACTTATAGTGTTTACGCGGCAAAAACCGGTTATTTAATTTTGTCCATTTTGGCGGGAACATACAGGGACATTGTGTTACGTTTTTCATTATTATATAGCAATCCATAAACCTTTTATTATATTAACCTAAATGTCAGTGTGACATAATTCAAATACATGTAACAAACACTGCCACTGTGCGCTTAGTGGAAATCGAAGTCCTGTTTTGATGATGTTTATCTTGATGATATAGTGAATTATTTTTCATATGGCATTGAAGCCTTTCCCTACTACTTTTTTGAGAGTACATGTTAATGATGGCTGTCAAATGATTAATGGGGTAGTCTATAAGGTTGGATTTCAGCATTTTAAGATCGGTGTACAGGGCACATTTCAGTTTAAGAGTCAATCCATCAATCGTATTGCTAAGGGTTCTAATTGAATTTCAAATGACACGTGTTCGGAATGAAATTACTGGTGGGAAAACAGGTGCTTCAATAAGGCCGAATCATCTTGACATCATTAAAAAGAACATCAATGCCGTGTAAAACCTACCATACATTTGTTATCGTTAACGTGGCGTATCGTGAATTAGGAAGTCATTAAATAAAACAGTACAAGTTAAAGAATTTTATTTGGAAAAATGACTGGCCTGAAACATAAGTTTGATACATTTACATAATATACATTACTGTATCTTAATTTAGATGTGCCAGATTGATTTTTCTGTACCAAAAACAGCAACTCAAAAGCATTTCTCAGTTTATAAACCCTGGTAAAAATGGATGCATAAACTATTAAGAAAATATTGATTTATTTGTGCGTGGCGTTCCATTATCGTGATAGGTGTGTTATCCGTCGACTACAAGCGTTGCCAGGAACCTGTCAATTAAACGTTTGTGATTTATAGGGCTGTACCAGCTGTTGATTCTCATCAATGTTCAGTCAGCGCTTTATTAGAAACTGCTCCCAAAAGATCAAACGACGAGCTATTTACAGATTTTTATGCACCTCACCATCTATCATGTTTGGATAGTTTCTTGGAGTGGCATTTTGTCACCATTCGTACGAAATCAAGATCGTGTAACAGTAAATATAAAAACTAAAAAAAAGGATCGATCATACGATTATTGATGTACTAGATATACATGACAAAACGCCTAAATGGTGTTAAACATGTCTACACATGGAAGGTTCGCTGATTGGGCGTATCGTCATTTTAAAAGCTAGGGTAATATAATAAAGAACGTATACCAACAATTATCGAACGCTTATAACAGGCGTGATATTTCTTGTTTCCTGGTGAATAATCATCATTTGTATCGAGTGTCGTGAGAACCTTAATATGTTTATGGGTGTGAAGCACATTACAAGAGCATATATAACTGTAAAACAGGCAACATTCTATTTATGATAATTTCTACGTCTGAGAGGTGTTATACCTTTACATCCCTGACCTGAGAGGTGATATACCTTTACACCCCGGACCTGAGTGGTGTTATACCTTTACATCCCTGACCTGAGTGGTGTTATACCTTTACATCCCTGACCTGAGTGGTGTTATACCTTTACATCCCTGACCTGAGTGGTGTTATACCTTTACATCCCTGACCTGAGTGGTGTTATACCTTTACATCCCGGACCTGAGTGGTGTTATACCTTTACATCCCGGACCTGAGTGGTGTTATACCTTTACATCCCGGACCTGAGTGGTGTTATACCTTTACATCCCGGACCTGAGTGGTGTTATACCTTTACATCCCGGACCTGAGTGGTGTTATACCTTTACATCCCGGACCTGAGTGGTGTTATACCTTTACATCCCGGACCTGAGTGGTGTTATACCTTTACATCCCGGACCTGAGTGGTGTTATACCTTTACATCCCGGACCTGAGTGGTGTTATACCTTTACATCCCGGACCTGAGTGGTGTTATACCTTTACATCCCGGACCTGAGTGGTGTTATACCTTTACATCCCGGACCTGAGTGGTGTTATACCTTTACATCCCGGACCTGAGTGGTGTTATACCTTTACATCCCGGACCTGAGTGGTGTTATACCTTTACATCCCGGACCTGAGTGGTGTTATACCTTTACATCCCGGACCTGAGTGGTGTTATACCTTTACATCCCGGACCTGAGTGGTGTTATACCTTTACATCCCGGACCTGAGTGGTGTTATACCTTTACATCCCGGACCTGAGTGGTGTTATACCTTTACATCCCGGACCTGAGTGGTGTTATACCTTTACATCCCGGACCTGAGTGGTGTTATACCTTTACATCCCGGACCTGAGTGGTGTTATACCTTTACATCCCGGACCTGAGAGGTGTTATACCTTTACATCCCGGACCTGAGAGGTGTTATACCTTTACATCCCGGACCTGAGAGGTGCTATACCTTTACATCCCGGACCTGAGAGGTGCTATACCTTTACATCCCTGACCTGAGAGGTGTTATACCTTTACAACCCGGACCTGATAGGTGTAATACCTTTACATCCCGGACTTGAGAGGTGTTATACCTTTACATCCCGGACCTGCATCAGAATGGCGAAGTTGGTAGTGTGATTACAGTAACAGGTACTGGCTGTGGTATTCGTTTGTAGTAGGTGACATCCTCTGTCTGACCAATAGCTGTGGAGTTAACAATGTAGGCTTATTTAATCAGTTGTGAATTACACAATGTTTATATATGTATCACTCGTGATTCCTAGGAAAGGGTGTACTGATTCATTATTTTAACCGCAGTTGGCTGAAACTTATATTTAACAAACCAAATCAAATAAACCTTCTTGGAAATGACAATAATAACTTGTAAACTATTAAAGTATTCCCTGGCTATACATACAGAAGAACATATATACTACTAGTAATCCAAATCAAACTTTTATCTCCCATACCATAGTTACAGTCATTGAACATTTAGAAACTATTGTATGTGCAATACAGATTTAAGTATCAATCGAGATCAAAGTAACAAAACAGCTGTATGTCTGTCTATGAGGTGATGACTTTTGAAATAAGTTATTTTATCTTTAAATACGAACATTAAAAGTGTAACAGCCCTAACAAAATAAATCGGCAGACTATGCTTTAATATATCAAGGTCTATATGGGTTGATGATAAAGCATGTCCTTAGATTCACATCAATATAAGTGTTATAATTGGTTTTGGCAAAAGTTGATGCCAATGTAATCACAATTCATATTTGACGTCCACCAGTGCCCAACAACAATAAAGATTATAATTCAATTATCTAAAATTGTTTACGTATAATAAATCACACAGAAAGGAAAGTACGCAAAATCACGTAACGAACACAAGTATGTCGAATGAATTCAAACTTAAAACTTCAAACAATGTAACAATGTAGGCGTTGTCGATATATTATATCTTTTCTGTCTTGACATGTTATCTGATTCAAATTTTATCATAGAAATTAAACTGTACCAGCACCATATGGAAGCTTCATTATTTGGCACTGCAGAAGATTTAGTGTTAATTGTTTCAGTCATGGAATACAGGTTTTGTTTTTTAAAATAAATAAGGCATGTTGAGGACCTTAACGTAGGGTTAGATAGATATCAAACTTTAAGACTACAACATAAAAAAAACCAATTTATTCAATTACAAAAACAGAGAACATTTGATGGGTGACGTTTCGATGACTATTACCACGTATAAACTGTCACCTTCATCGTCTTGCTGGTAATCGAAACTTCACATATGAAATACACACTGCCTTGCTAACACTATACCTACATTAATGGTATAACACAAAAATGTTTAGAAATATATATATGTAAGTCTTGATATTTTGCAAAGAAGTGTAAGGTAACTATGATTATTTGTGATATAAGAATTGACGAGGAAGGAGAAATGCAAATGAACATGTTTTGAAGTTGAACGCTGTTGTTTTTTAACGTCGGTTGGTAATTTTAAAATATATTAATTTACTTTAAAAACCAACATGTTTTATATTATGACATACCCCGATTCACCATCAATGTATCCACAGATAATCTCAGCGCTTTGGTTGGCACCGACCCAGTCCTGGAATATAATGCGCATACAGTGATCGTTGTCAGAAAGGAATCGCAATTGAGATTTGGTTTTATTAGTTTAACGTCCTATTAACAGCCAGGTTCATGTAAAGACGTGCCAGGTTTGTTGGTGTAGGAAAGCCGGAGAAAAACCACCGACCAGCACCTCGGAACTGCCTCACTTGGGATTCGAACCCGAATCCCAGAGGTGGAGGGCTTGTGGTAATATGTCGGGAAATCTTTACCACTCGGCCACCGCGCCCCCCCCCCCCCCCCTCAAACATATTGAGATTAATTTGATAAAAAGTACTAGACAAGATCCTTTTTCTTTTTTTTTCTATTGTCAGTCGTGCAATATATTTACATTTTTTAAAAATATAACTCTTGCAACATGCGAGGCCATTCGATATAACAAATATCAGTGTTTCCATGTTTGTGTAAGGACTTATCTATCTAAGAGTTCGTGCATTTTCGCGGCTTTTATATGATAATTGATTTCGCACCAACTGCTAAGATTGCTCTGCGGTAGGTTATCATTGGTATCTTACTTCTTATCCTAACATATTTCAGTTATTAATCTTAATTCCCACATGACCCCAGTAAAACGCTATTGCGGTAAAAGCTTGATAGAAACTGGCCAATTTGTAAACAAGATTGACATCTACATCTGATATTACAGTTCTGTTAATTTGTCATCAACCCAATTAGATACGGTAAAAGTACAACTCGCCTGTGCTAGATGGTAGGTATGGCGGAGGGTGAAGGTGAGAGCCAGGGGGAGTGGGAGTGTTGATAGGTACCCAGTAATGGATAGAACACGACTCAGTAGGTACAGGTTGGTCCTGTCTATCTCCCCCGTCTCACTCCTGAAACAGTATATCTCTATTAGTGAGAACGTAACAACATATTAACTAACGGATGTCTCAAAAACAATGCTATTGACGAACTGCGAACGGTCCTATAAATGAAAAACTTGTTTTCATACGTTAACGATACATAGAGAAGCTGCATCGTGATGATAAGTAACCTTTTCTTTTGATCAGATTACGTAAATGTATATGTCATATAATGGACAGATAAAAATGACATTTTCTATGGGGGACAGAGTAACATTAGAATATTAGCAGCACAGACCTTTTACTAGAGACATCCATGAAATCCATGACAATCCATAAACTGATCATTAAGGCTAAAAATAAACGTATCGTATTGAGAACAATGATATTATCCTTATTGTCATAGAAATAAACAGGACTTGCATAAGGATTACCTTCGAAGCTGGAGATCATAATCATCAGCTGTTGTAATAAGCATGATTGACAGTACCATTTCGTCATCTGAAACATAGTAATGTATCAGTATATTTACCAGCAGCACATATCGTTGCTGGACTTAAAGATGCTCTCATTATTATTGTAACTCCACAGCACATTTTATCAGATATTAATGGTAATGTTTTTCGATTTAATTCTCATGCTTAAAGGGAGGAAATTCTGATGTTTTTTTTTTATATATATCTTTCGTTCTCCTTTAGTAAAATTGTAGCAAACTGTTACTTAACTAACATATTCAAATATAATAAAAGTAACCAGTGTGCAATGCTACTTTATCGTCAACGAGACTCAATTCTATTTGATATTAATCATCAGGGTAATTACACTGCACAGTCGTACTAAAATAATGACTTTTAAAGTGAATAGTCGGGCAAAGAAAACCAGTCTAAATGCGTTCATTGGCCTTCCAAAAGTTCTCACATATTAATACGACGGCCAAGTTCTGCTTACGTTTCCCAGTTTTGACCATTAAAGTAAAGAAAAGTTGAAAGCATTGAAAGCGAGGCTGTGTGGAAATGTAACCACGGACATAGTCAGCCGGGAGGACTTTTTATGATTCCTATACTTTGAATTAATTTCTTCAAACGCAGACAGATTTTGGCGAGAGATTTTATTTTTTGCATTTCATAAGAAATTATACTGGATACATTCACACCATTTTTACCGACTTTAGCCATCCTTGCCCGACTGTTCACTTTAAATTGGTTTTAAATGTGTTGCCCTGACGTACGTATTTAATGTGAATAATACATTGTCAGAAGATATACATCCCTCATTATCATTTATTTTCATCATACTCATATGATAATGTTGAAAATATACATTTAATTGCATATAAAAGAAAAAGGAAGCCAATTATGTAAAAAATGTGCTTTTTGATTCGAAGAACTTTTGCACCCTTTGGTTAAACTAACATGATAATGTAGAATATGTATAAAGGGACACAACTCCAGCAACATCGCCTAAACAACACGTTATAACATAGATACCTGCATGTAGGACTCGTGTCGATGTCTGTAGATCCGATACCAAGGTGTCGTTATTTCTATACAGGTACGTCCCGAGCGTTTTGACAGCGATGCGATCGATCTTGACATCTGAAATATTCACAGTGTCTAACCAGTAACGAATGACTCAAACATTGGTTGATATAAAACCAATACCACTAATAAATATAAATCAATTGTTTGTATGCATAATTTATAAAACTTCCACATATCAAAGATAATATTTCATTTTTCAATATATTCTAAGACTCTTTCATATGTAGATATGAAGGATAGGGATATTCTACCCGAGGGTCACAAAATGAAGCCGAGGGTTCTATAACATTTGTGATCTCGAGGATAGTATATCCCTATCATTCATATCGGCGTATCAAAGAGTATTTGTCTCTCATACCTCGACGATTTATTGGAATTTTACTACTATAATTTTCCGCTATTTTAAAATAAATTCGAAAAAAACCGCGACGGCAAGTCAATTCTCCTTGCATGAAAATAGGCGTGATATCAACGCAAATACCGTTATTTGTATAATTTATATAGATCCAGCCTACGTTTTGAAAATAAATTGCACCAAAAAAATAGTAATTCTGTTGACACTGTGACGTCACGAGGCTTTATTGCATGGGTAGTCATGTAATACAGGTATGGGAGACATATCATTATGACTTATATGTAAGCTTGTCCTTAACTCGTATGATATATATCGACCAAACTATTTGTTATTTAACTCGAGATCCGCTTTATTAATCATGAGCCACGGGGCTATCCATCATGATAACCGACCGCAGGCACTACTGTTCCCGTGAGAACTATGAAACACACTGCATAAATATTTCTAGATGGTTATTACAAGTGCATATAATTGTTGGCATTTTCACAAATTGACATCAACATAACTAAAGGGCACTATCAGAAAGAATACGAGAAAACAATGAAAGTTAACATAACATATTCTATCTAATTATTCTTAATTCTACCACCAAAATTGTGAATTGAGTAAATTCTTCAGTTCAAGTTTGTTGATAAACTTGGGACTTGCATATGACAAGTATGTGACCGATAGTGGCATTTGATGGCCGATAGTGGCATTCAATGTCCAATGGTGGCATTCATTGGCCGATGGTGGCATTAAATGGCCGACAGTGACATTCAATGGCAGACAGTGGCATTTAACGATCGATAGTGGCATTCAACGATCGATAGTAGCATTTAATGATCGATAGTGGCATTCAAAGACCGATAGTGACATTTAGTGATCAATAGTGGCATTCAATGGCCGATGGTGACATTCAAAGACCGATAGTGACATTTAGTGATCGATAGTGGCATTCAAAGACCGATAGTGGCAATCAATGATCAATAGTGGCATTCAATGGCCGATGGTGGCTTTCAATGGCCGATAGTGACATTCAATGACCGATAGTGACATTTAATGGCCGAATATGTCATTCAATGGCCGATAGTGACATTCAATGACCGATAGTGACATTCAATGATCGATAATAGCATTCAATGACCAATAGTGACATTCAATGACCGATAATGACATTCAAGGACTGATAGTGACATTCAATGACCGATAGTGATATTCAATGACCAATAGTGACATTCAATGACCGATAGTGATATTCAATGACCGATAGTGACATTCAATGATCGATAGTGACATTCAATGATCGATAGTGACATACAATGACCGATAGTGACATTCAATGATCGATAGTGACATTCAATGATCGATAGTGACATTTAATGACCGATAGTGACATTCAATGATCGATAGTGACATTCAATGACCGATAGTGACATTCAATGATCGATAATGACATTCAAGGACTGATAGTGACATTCAATGACCGATAGTGACATTCAATGACCAATAGTGACATTCAATGACCGATTATGACATTCAATGACCGATAGTGACATTCAATGACCGATAGTGACATTAAATGGCCGAAAGTGACATTTAATGGCCGGTAATGACATTCAAGGACTAATAGTGATATTTAATGGCCGATAGTAGCATTCAATGACTGATATTGACATTCAATGGCCGACAGTGACATTCAATAGCCGATAGTGATATTTAATGACCAATAGTGACATTCAAAGACCGATTATGGCATTCAATGACCGATAGTGACATTCAATGACCGATAGTGACATTCAATGACCAATAGTAGCATTCAAAGACCGATTATGACATTCAATGACCGATAGTGACATTCAATGACCAATAGTGACATTCAATGGCCGAAAGTGACATTTAATGGCCGAATATGACATTCAATGATCGATAATGACATTCAATGACCAATAGTGACATTCAATGTAATATTACATTCAATGACCGATAATGACATTCAATGACCGATAGTGACATTCAAAGACCGATAGTGACATTTAATGGCCGATAGTAGCATTCAATGACCGATAGTGACAATAAACGGCCGATAGTGACAATAAATGGCCGATAGTGACATTAAATGGCCGATAGTGACATTGAAAGATCGATAGTGACATTCAATGACCGATAGTGACATTCAATGACCGATAATGACATTCAATGGCCGATAGTGACATTCAATGGCCGATAGTGACATTCAATGACCGATAGTGACATTCATGGACTGATAGTGACATTCAATGACTGATAGTGACATTCAATGACTGATAGTGACATTCAATGACCGATTGTGGCATTCAGACGTCCAATCATAATGTACCTATCAATGTGTTGTGGATATCGACTGTCTTGTTATTCATTGTCGTCTGCATTGTCGACGTCATCAAATGTTCCAAGTTCGTTAGACCATTTTCCTACCAAAATAATACATTTATTACCTTTTGTCTGACCTCGAACCTATAAAGCCCTACCCAAAAATATTTCTGTAAGTATGCATATCATTGCAGAGCAGAATTAAAATTAAGACTTAATACATAGAAAACATATATCGCTATTTCCTTATTTTATTTCCTGTACGTTGTTTGTCAGTTTCATATAGACACTACAAATATACAATTTTAAAAAGTACCAAATATTGTGACTATTAGATAAAAATAATATTGAACCGTTTGAAATGTGTTTTAGCGAGATTAGAAATACAGCAAATGGGATTTTAACGAATTGACAAACTTTGATATAATTACAGGTATTTACCAGACAACCTTGTCCGCCGCTGTGTACTGGTCTGTCTCGAATGTCCACTAACACAACATCCACTAGGTCAATAATCAACTTGAACCGTCATATGTTAATAAAATAGCAGGTCATAAATAATTGCGAAAAAAAAGTCTTCATTATTGTGGAAATTGATATTTATATAAGTGGCACACTTTAACAAGACGCCCATGAACCTTAACGGTCATCTGACTATTGGCACAAAGCATCATAGTCACAGTATATATTTGTGGCAAACAATTAAGACGATACGAGGAACTCCTTAGTTGAAGTTATAAGTTTCTAAAATATTTGATGGAAAAGTTCATTCACTTGAACAAACTAGGTAGCCCTTCTTCCTAGTATGCTGCAGGCCCAATATCAGGTCTATAGGCTTTTTAGTTATTCATAAAAAGTCGTTTCAGGATTTTAGCCTTTTTGACCCCTGTGACCTTGAATTGCATTTGTTTCTACAGATATTCCATGACAAATGAGGTTGTAACCCATTCAAGGATTAAGGAGGAGGCAGATTTTTAAGTCTAACTTCATCAAAGTTCCCCATTCTGAGCCCTGCTCCTATATAAAAAATGATTGTAGCCCCTCCCTTTCTTCCTATGGGTTTAAACTGCATCATTTGCATAAATTTTAATGGTTTTACCAAAAATGATATTTCACATCAATTATGGTTGTAATCCATTCAAGAGATAAGGAGAAGTATGATTTTAAAGTCAAATTTCATCAAAGTTCCCTATTCTGAGCCTTTTTGACCCCTGTGACCTTGAATTGGATTTGTTTCTACAGATAGTCTATGCCAAATTAGGTTGTAACGCAAGGATTAAGGAGGAGGCAGATTTTAAAGTCTAACTTCATCAAAGTTCCCCATTCTGAGCCCCGTTCCTCTGTCCGCAGGAATCGTACCTTACTCATTTATATAAAAAATATGATTGTCCTTCCTCAATGATGTTTCACATCAAATATGGTTGTGATCCGCTCAAGAGTTAAGGAAGAGTAGAATATTCAAAGCAAAATGTCAGCAAAGTTCCCCTTTTGTAGCTCCTCCCTTTCTCTCTATGGGTTAAAACTGCTACATTTATATAAAATTTGATGGTCTTCCCAAAATAATATTTCACATCAATCAATTCAAGAGCTAAGGAGAAGTATGATTTTAAAGCCAAATTTCATCAAATTTCCCCATTCTGAGCCCCGCTCCTCTGTCCGCAGGAGTCGTACATTACTCATTTGTATAAAATATGATTGTCCTTCCCCAATGATATTTCATTCCATTCTAGGGTTAAGACGAAGTAGTCTTTTGTATCAAATAGTCTTACGCATGACGCACGGCGGACGGCGCACGACGACGGACGAAACACGATGACAATTGGTCATTCTGACCTTCGGTTAGATGACCTAAAAACCGATGAATAATGTTTGAATTATAACAACACCAATTGTTAAGCTTTAATTTGTAATAATAAAAAAAATCTCTGGAAGTATTAATGAACGGTGAAATGGAATGGGATTCTTACATAGCAGACCAAGAGCTGTTAGGTTACGTATATAGTTTAGCTAAGGAATGTACTAAACATGGCATTTACAACAATTTAATCACTAAATGACGAATTTGAAAATTTGATTTGGGGACCAAAAAGGGCCAAAACCATACATAGTCCTTTTTCGTTTCAAAATAAGTATTTGTATCAGCGCCTGAAAGCACATACAACCTTTAATGTATCGATGTCAACGGTTTGTTTTCCTGTAGCGCTGATGTTATCCACGACAGACTCGGCAAGGTCAGAAATGTTACACTTTCGGAATCTATCTTGATGCAGATATTTTCGGACACATTGCTGACGGGATAGGCTATCCGACATCCTTGTACACTTTTAAATACATATAACGTGGATAATTTTAGTTTATAAATAGATTCATTCAGTGAGGTATGCAAATTGTGTCAATGTGATTGGTGTTGGTATAAGAGGATATTAGAAGGTAGTCTCTTTACTTACGTTAAAAATTAGCCTTTTTTGGGGGGAAACCAATATACAAATCAATATTACAAATAAGGAAAAAGTCAAGAAAAGAAGCATCCGTCAGCAGTGGCTGTTAATCCGGGACAGATCTACATATACTCTACACTGACTCTATCATTGAGATTATGTTAGTATGTTAACATCACTAATCATTGGTCAACGGGAAAACCTAATTATGTATTTGAACACAAACATAGGATTGTTAACACAACTTTGATACAATAGCATTTCTGTTCTATATACCAAAATAATTGTATATACAACCTGAACAATTTGAGATTGCCGCTTTAAAATGTCATCATCATTATATAATGGACTGCTGTCACTCCAGTTTGTAAAGCCAACATTTGTTGCCATGACAACACCAATAGACGAGACTTCACGAGAAGCGCTAGGCCCTTCAGTTGAGGACAGTGATGGTGTCATATCAGTTGTGAACACAGTGCGCAACACAGTAGTGAAAAAGTCTTCTGAAAGATAAATAAATGATCAGCAGTACATTGGTATTAACAAAATAATAGACTAATGTCTGGCTTACAATATAATGTTGTTTGTTTTTAATCTATAACACGCATATTTTGTACTTATTTCCATACCTTTTGAATATTTTAATCAATAATAAATCGTAATAAATCAATGAGAACGTTGCTTTAGATGTTGTTGTCGTAACCGACATCGATATTAGAGCCTCTATTAAAATGAAAAACAATGTCGCGAATAATCAGTATTCAGACAAATGCATCGATATTTTACAATAGAAGCTGATAACACAAAATATGTAAGCTGCCAAAACCACTACAGCACATAATAGTGTAATGTTTGATTTGTTATGTCAATGTCCTAATAACAACAAAGGTAAACAAAGGCTTTATACAATATACATTCAGTCTGGTAAACATAGAGGAGGATAAAGGATTGTGAAGTATATTAATCGCTAACTTTAGTATCAAAAAGGCATTTAACAATTAAACACCCGTCCAGAATAAAATGTATCAATCTCTACTGAAACAATATCTAGTAATTCCATTGTACCCAACATATAGACGAGGTTACCCAGAGCAACTCACAATAATACCGTGACTACAAAAAAAATATCACTGGAATACCTTGTATTCCTTATAGCGATAACAGGTTGCTCAAATAGCTTAAAATCAGGTAAGTCATATTTTCACATGATTCTTTATTACGATTCAATATCCGATATATTAGTTAGATTTGTTTGGCAAGCACTAACGATAAACCATACTGTATGTTTCTCTTTAGCTACACCTGCGAATATATCCAGCAGCGTTCATTTAATAGCAATTCCTGTGTACTTGCAACGCAAACGAGATTAATTTGAAATTAAAAAACTAAAAACAACATCTTACCTTGAAACATGACAGTTTGGAAAGATGGATGCAGATGCATGCTGGATTGAAGGGATGACTGGGCTCGACCATGCTTGGGTAAAGATATCATGTGCCTAGAGGTAGAGGTTACAACACCAGGAACAGAGGAGATTACTTCCATTTCTTTATTTTGATTTGTCAACGCCAATTGTGAATTATGGGTAAGGTTACGTGCGCTTGGTAAAGGGTTTTGACCTACACTATATAAAGAAGGATATATGATAGCGGATGGGGTGATGAGTAAAGTATCTGTATCAAGTATTCGGGAAGCAATCGCAGATTCCATCGGCAAGTCCCCAACGTCATCTGAAGACGATGGAAATCTGACAGGAAATATTGAGGCATGGAGCGCTAAATTTGTAGTGCTCGTATTATTTATCGACGACAATTTACCACGAATTGTCTTAAATGGAGACCTTAATGTGACTCGGTCACGTGGTGTTTTCAGATAGAGATCCGTGTTCAAAACACTATTTACGTTAACTATATTTCTTTGAGAAGGAGGTGGCATAGATTTTGTAGGAATAATAGTTATCCGATGGCTGTTTAGCTTTGCTGTTGATTCTGTTATCGACAACGAACATGTTTCGATAATTTGATGTTTATCTGAAAGAAAAGGGGGGTGGATATACAGAGAATGGAAGCCATCAATATACTCTGATATATAAACAACAAGCTAAAAATACAACACCAATGTTTGGTTAACATTAGGTATATGGTAGGCAAACTGTATATAATGTGGGAGGTAATTATTATATCAGGGTTTTATTGGATATCGTTTAGACCTATACCAATGATCCCGGCGTCATCAGACCTATAGGTTATGTTATTGTGAACTGTAAAAAAAGGAAAATAGTTCTTATGTGGTAAGTGCACATGGCGTTTACTTGTACCTTTGTGCGTAACGTAAGTGAACATTTAATTACTGATTGGCACTAATAATCGTCAAATCATTCAAAGTAAACCAACATTCGTACGCGGAAACCTAATCCAGCATTTTTTATTTCATTGCATTTTTAAAATCCACAAAAGCCCCTTCTAAGAAATAATAATGCCAGTATTTTGCACATACTGGTTTCTAATTTTGGGGAAGTCATTGACTATTATTATTTCATTTTTTTCGATATGAGGAATAACCGCTGGTCTCAATAATATTGTAATGAAACATGCAAGCTTACAACAAAGGGATGCATCTTCGTCCGAAGCGTCATGGCAATCGTTTTGACCATCACAAGTAACGCGCTTGTCCACACATTGACCATCTCGGCATACAAATACGTCTCCATTTGATTTGCATGTGGCTAATAAAGAAATGAAATGAGATTTCTGCGATGAAATAAATTTAAATTGTTTACACTAAAGAGCTACAAAAAAGCAACTGCATTTAAGCATTCGAAAATAAAATACTGTTGAGGTTTGTCAAAATTATTTTCATATAGTGACAAGGCCAGCAATTTGGACTGATAGAGAATATTTTTTTTATTAAATTAACGTCCTATATGTATTAACAGCCATGGTCACGTATTTATAAGGACGGTCCCTCATGTATGCAGTTTGTTGCGTGTTAGCAGTGCAGGTGTGTGTTTTGGGAGACTGCGGTATCCCAAAAAACACTTTGTTATTGCCCTTGACAGCTTCTTCATTACCGATATTATTTACCCTTTTCACATATGTAGAGATATTTTTGGTTACAGCTGGTATTGAACCAAGTCAGGGTTGACCTGCTGTTGATTTCATTAAGGCCGCCACATAACGTTCCACTCTGCTGGCTTCTATAAAACAATTAACACATCCTCACAATAAAGTTTTTCCAGGGTAATTTTAGTCAGTTTGGTGGTGAAAACGAGCTTAAATATCCTTATAAGAGTTTCTGCCAAGTTTAGCATTGAACTTGCAATCGAATGATGGGTGGAGAGCTTGAGAACATTTAATCGCTTTCCAAAAACCTGTCATCAAATGAACAAGCATATATGATATCTATGATAAAATATACGCGACACATACGTCCAATTAACAGTCAGGGACATACAAAGGCGTAAAATAAAGCCGGAGTAGGCGGTCGAAATCTACCGACAGAACTCACAACGCAGGTCTAGAATTAACTATAAATATAAAACGATATCAAGGGACATCTGGACCACTTGGCCACCATGTCCCTCATCACGTTCATGTGTATACAAGTATCCTATACTTCCCTAACAAAAAGATACCTTCTGTTCTGTGGGATAAGCATAAACAACAATTAAAACTGATTTACACATTTACAGTAACACATAATGGTTACTTAGACCCTAGATAGATTTGGTTCACGCTATTGTACGATTTCGTTAAAGAATAAAGCTTTCGAATTAGCAGGAAAATACATAGGTTGCTTCTTATTTCATTCCTGATGGTTACATTGGCACGAAATTAAACACAACTCACTTCTGTACGAGCCATGTATCTGTAGCCACCTCGTCCAACCAATGGTACAGATTTGTAGAGGTATCGTATGTTAGACCAAGCCAAAGTTTCTGTCTTGTATAGCTAAAATGAGAATAGGTGAAAAATCAAATGACTCGACAAATTCAAGTGTCTATGGTATTATGTTAATGTGGAATACACCTAACCTTATCATAGTCGGGTTGAATAGGAATATAACGCTAATACATGACACTGAAAAATGAAAAACATCACTTTAAATGTATTGCGTATATCTCACCCGTGCATGTTTCTATAATAATCACACGGATTGTAATCTTAAGAGAATACATTGTGGCGGAAGTGATTCTCGTCGGAGCATAACTAAATTACCACCACATATTGCCGTATGGAAAACAAATAAGAGAAGCATACAAGAAATTTCAAATTCAATCATTTTTGAAAAATTTCAAACATGCGACCAATAACTAGAACAGGTTAACGTGTCACTGGTGAGTATCAGAAAATGAAGAGGTACCCTAATAATGATTTGATGAACTGCCACTCCGTGTCGTTGGAGAAGGTAGCTAAATCGGACATCTCCTGTTTACAGTATCCTCGCGCGTCAGGCCACGTGAGACTGGTAGACTGGTTCATAAGTTTGATACAGTGATGGCGTGGAGTTACAACCCAGCTCTGACTTGTCATACAGACTGAAAACGTATCAAGTATCAATTCTGACTTGCCATACAGACTGAAAACGTATCAAGTATCAATTATGACTTGTTATACTGACTGAAAAGGTATCAAGTATCAATTCCGACATGTCATACAGACTAAACAAATACCAGTTCTGACTTGTCAAACAGACTGAAAACGTATCAAGTTTAAATTCTGAATTGTCATACAGCCTAAAAAAATATATCTGGCTTGTCATACAGACTGAAAAAATATCAATTCTGACTTGTCATATGACTAAAAAAGTATCAATTCTGATTTGTCATACAGACTGAAAAAACATTAATTCTGACTTGTGACACAGACTGAAAAAGTACCAGCTCTAACTTGTCAAATGACTATAAAAGTATAAATTCTGATTTTGTCACACAGACTGAAAATGTCTCAATTCTGACTGAAAATATATATGTAAAAGAGTGCATGATTGTATATAGATTGAGTCACTGCCTCCATCAGGGATCGAACTCAGGTCTTTTTACTAATTTGACGCTCAACCAATCGAGTTCAAGATAACTTCTCTCTAGCCGAACGGCATACTTTCAGCATACAATATGGATATATTCACAAATAGTTAACATGGCAATGTATAAACATATCTGTATTCAGTCTGTTATTGTTTGCATATAGAAATTAAAATATATAAAGAAAATAATCATTTACCCAAACTGTCAGCTTCACATACGAATCCAAGGTGGTCGCTGCAGCAAAACTGTACTAATGTGTTGTTTTCTATTGCCATACACAATCCCTGTCTGTCTGTATGGTGGTCTGGATTATACACAATATACGGCGAAAGATAAAGACAACCGAACATTATTTAATGATGCTGTAAATAGTATAAACGTGTCTAGTTGGGCGTCACATTGACAGACACGATCTTTTAATGATGGCCTCCTATGTATGCAGTGTATTTTGGAAGGATGCGGTATACAAGTGTTGTCTCCTCTACATAATCATGAACAGTAAAAGATAATGGGGTTAATTTACAATACACTAACTAAAAAGCTGTTTGTTCTAACCCTATGTTTTCAATAATGTATTTGTATAGATTATCGTGTGATTCGGTAAAGGGACAGAACACAAAACCTTCACCAGAGGGAGAACGCTCAACCTAAGGCCAAAAGTGAAACGGTGACAAGGTTTACCTTAAGACGTGAAAACATAATACTCCTCAATTAGTCGCCTGTTACGATCAATGGAACGGCGAAAATGCCAATGGTCTACCTACAGGATAGTATATCCCTGGTCAACAGAACCTAGTTATTTATCCATTGGTAAACGATTTTATAGTAAATTGATACTGACCAAGCACAGTCACATTTACGTCACTTCCGGTCAAATTATTCCCGCCAGCCCGCTGCCAGTTGTTAAACTGAAATACAAAACATTCAAAAATAATTCATAATCATTTCATTTTGTTAGCAGTTATAATCAAATTCTTATTCCTATAGCTGATGTAGTTTTAAATGCAATCTAATCAAAATTATGTAATTGTACCAATATTGGAATATAATAATAATAAATTCTAAAACAATAGAGAGCGTTACATATTTAAACATTCGTAGTTTATGATATGGCTGTTTAGGACACATACAATTGACAACAAAAATACAACGCTTCAATTATGCCAATACTACAAAAATAAACAAAATATACCCAAATAGTTTGTATATTATTAAGATATTATACATTTTAAAACATATTTAATAGTTTATGTATCTAAATAATATGTTGCACAAATATTTGTTAGGAACTGTGACAGTAGAGATATCACACATTAAAGATCAAAACGCAGGCGATAGCGTGTCCATCAAACTAATCGGCCTTCTGGTTATCCTTTTATAAAAAGCAACTATGATAATAATAGGACTGAAAGCAAGGCAGGGTGCCGCCAGATGTTTAAGTACTCATTACGTATTACGTAATGTGAAAAATGTGATGTTTTCTATAACGGAGTCATATTTTTCTCTTGTAATAACACTTGATCTTTAGTCCCTCAGCCCTATTTGAGATGAACGAGATAGCATTTCCGTAACAAATATTCCGTTGTTGGTCATCTAATTATAATTTGAATCTTGTAGGGAGGGTTTATTAATAAAATATAACACCACTCAAGAATATATTTCGTTGCCAAAAGACTATTTTGACGCTTAACATGGATTTAAAATATTATCCATTTATGGCAACGATCATTGTATAATCAAAAGAAATTTAATAAACAATTGGTCAAGTAAACATATCCCATAAATAAATATTTCCCAGGGCTCTCAAAAGTTTGTAAATTAGAGCGATAATATTGGATCAAAAGAGCAAAGCATCATATCGTGATGATTGTTACCCATAAATCTATGATTGCTCCCGAAAACCTATGCTCTCAGTGTGTAGAGCAAAATATTGAGGAAAGAAATTATATTTTCGATATAGATTGTGTAGGTTAAATGACATGATAAAAATCAAATATATACATCCACATTGAACTAGATCTAGAGTGTGGGGTTGATGTTTAACAATTGTTAACATTGAGAATAATCCTGGTAAAACTATGGTTGTATGTACGTTTTATTGGGTATCTTTAATGGAGTCGAATTTTCTTCCGAGGAGCGCTAGCGCGCGTCATGGGATATGTAGATAGCTTCTGCTATTCATAGCCGCTATGAAAATTAGAAAAATACATTAAATCCCTTTATTGATAATTAACTAGTTAACTGAGTGGACCATGGCCGAAAGGTATGATTTTAAAGTTCGCCGAGTGTTCTGAAATACTATGACATTTGAATTTATAAAGAAAATTTTTGTGGTTGATGATATCAAATTGTCGCTTAGATTTTAAGAAAATACCTGAAAGATAACTGTTTCTCCTTGATTTTACTTACAACAAAAAACAATATTGGTCTGTTGTTATTTACAGATGTCTTTTCACGAGATTAACAAATTAAGGGTGACATTCGTCTTTTTCCAATCATTAGGAAAACAAAACCAGTTGTGACGGACCTGGAATGTACTGTAAAACATCGTAGTAGAGCAGAGTTGCAAGCCTGATTTTAATAAGAAAGCACAACACGAATACACACTCCATACACGCTGCACATCGCATACACGAAAGGCCGTTAATTAATCAAATAAATAAACTAATTTTAGGCCATGGGCTAGGAGGGTCCTACATGCACCCTCCCCCAAACCTCCGAACCAATATTTTTCTAAACCCTTATGACCCACTGATCACAAATCAAAATGTTAACATTGCATAAGTTGGGATGAACTTCCGGTTATGACGTCATAATGATGGCCGCCATCTCGAATTTCACTAAAAATTGAAAAATAGTCATAACATTGACATTTTTCAACCGAAGTAGACAAATGAGGTATCAAAATGACCACAATTGCACAACAAATACACATCACGACCAAAAAATCCAATATATGTAGTGATTTATACGCATAAAATGAAAAAATCTGATTTTAAGCTAAAAAACGGTGATTTTTCAGCAAATTTTTCATATTTGGCTTGATGCAGCACAAATGTTTCCAAACATGAAACTATTATTTCTAATAAGTTTTTTGACCACTCATCAATCAGATTAAGCAACAAAAACAACAAAAACCAATGTTAACATCGTATAAGTTCCGGTTATGACGTCATCAAGATGGCCACCATCTCGAATTCCACTGAAAAATGAAAAATAGTCATAACATTGACATTTTTCAACTGAGTAGACAAATGAGGTATCAAAATGACCACAATAGAACAACAAATGCACGTCAGGACCAAATTATCCAATATATGTCGTGATTTGAACGCAGAAAATGAAAAAAATACGATTTTATGCTCAAAAATGGTAATTTTTCAGCATTTTTTCCATATTTTGCTTAACGCAGCACAATTGTTTCCCAACAACAAATTATTACTCGTAATTAGTTATTTGACCTCTTATCAATCGGTTAAAACAACCGGGTGGGACCCTCCAATCCCATGGCCTATTTTAATTAGATTGATTCACACGACACGAACCTCGTATTTCATACCGATCCAATATGATGTTTCTGCACGTATTTCCAGTTCGCTACCCATTTTGGTTATAACTTGCTGTGTGTTTGGCAACACAAGAGAACCACCATTAAACTGCTCGCAGTGCGCATGTGCATCATTCCATGTCTTTAATGTCGTGAAAAGTCTGTAACATCTATCTTGGGAAAGCGACCATCCTTGGTAACACACCGTATCTATGGAAAGAAAGTCGTACAGGTACATGTATGTAAACAAGCGTTAACAGGATAGACATGCTATCGACTTCTTCAGTGAATTAGCGGAAAACCAAGTATTTGAAGGGATTTTGTTTTCCCTGTTTGTCAAGGTGTGTAATACTTTCCTTGGAACTAAAAGTACCAACTGTTGTAGATAAACCAAAAACGTAATTTGTATGCTAGTATTTCTTTAAGAATTTATACAAACTTGATGTTTGTTTTCAAAAATGATATTTAATTTGATACGATAAAGTCCATAACAAAATTATACTACTGGTGAAAGAAATGATACACATATACTTACTTTTGGCGTGTATAGCATTACAGACACTCTGTAGTACTGTCAAACCTATCCACAACGCATCCTACCAATAAACATATATCAGTTTTACAATGTCAATAAATAACGGCGATACATCAAATATACTATTGAATATTCGATGTAAACTTTGGAGACTGTAGAATGTTTGCGTTTGCTCTCAATGAAAGAACGGAAATTTGCCCATTTTTAGTCCATATAACATTCAAGACACATACATGTACGGTCACATGGCACCGACAAAGAGTAAATCATTCAGTAAATCCTTATTTCATACTGACAGTTAAGTAGGAGTAGATAATGTCTAATAATAGGCAGTGCTCTCCCTTAAGGATTTGTTTACCTACTGGTCCCAAGGACCGGCTGACCCAAAACGTTGTTGGTCTATAACAATTTTCAATTCGTCCTTCATCCTTGTAGTTTGTATGATTACAAAAAATACTAGCAAAGTACTGTAACAGCTTTTAATATACTAACAAAATATATCCGCATATTCAGATTAGTATCGTGCGCTCTCAACAGAGTTGACCAAACACCAGAATAGTTTTGTGTAATTTGATCTTCAACTTTTCTACAATTCCGTGGTGAATATGTTCAATGTGCATAAAGTGCCAATATGGGCAGTCGTAGTCTACGGTCACACGATAGTACGGGTTCGTATAATACGTCCGAATACAAGCATGACCAGGTGTAAACTACGCCGATAATGTTCACGGACTTCAACACATTGCGTTTGGTCGAGTTGACTCCCGAGAGGTGAACCCCAAGTCCTTGGAACCCCAAATCGCCCAGTGTCCTCAAAACAATTCTATTGATATTAGTTTACATCTTCTATCTGGACAAAAAGTTGCATGTCAAAGAACCAGTTACATGGCAAAAACTGTCAGCCCGACTTTAAAATTGTCGGTCACGGTCATACAGACAGGCGTTAATTTCAAACGCTGATAATAGGGCGTTGATTAAATGAAACAAACAAACAAACCTGTCCCCTGGTCGAGGCACACCAAAGTTTATAAAAGTGGCAGTTTCTTCCCCTGCTTAACGCTCTGCATACAGGAAACACTGGTTTACCCGTTGTAAGTATAATATCATGAAGAATTTTATGATATAAGTGCTACATTTTGTATCTTTTGAACATTGGTTAAAATTTTAATTCAGTATTATTTAATTTGATTTCCACAAACTTTCTTAACTTTATTTTCTTCTTGTGACACGATATTTTAAAGCTATATTTTGTACATGTATCTATTCACGTCTGTTTCAGTTAATTACTCTATATATAACATATGTTTAATTGTAATTTATTCATTGTGTTTTTATAGCTCATCTACCCTTTGAAGTTAATGATCCAAACTGGTCTTACTAGTACTATGACACTTACGACTCAGACAATAGATAAGCTAATTATCTCACCTGTCCGAGTACCGACCAGCCTTAATAGAGTCATATACATGCCAGGTGTCACCCATTGTATCAATTGTACTTTTAATTCCATGTCTCATATTTTGTCACCAGTTAGGATCTAGAGCTCGGTATCTACGGGTCGATTTTCGGACACTCCGGAAATCGCCTTCCGACTCATAGAAAAGTGATTTAATAAATTCGTATTTGAACAACTAATCAACGTCTTTGGATTTTATACCAGGACAAGGAAAATATCACAACTACCGGAAATTCCGTTGTAATAATAATGTGACAAGAAGTGTGCACCAGTGGAGTGGTATACCCGAAAGTAAATTATCTATGTTAAGCCATTTCATATTCTGTATTTGCATTTACAATTTTCTGTTATTAGATTCTAAGCCTATACAAAAAACAACAAAGCAATGAACATACGTAAGCAGGGAAACCGTAGCGGCAAAATTGGAATTCGAACCCGGGACCTCCGCACCGACTGAGCTTCTCGGGATTCTGTAACCGTGCTTATTTTGCGCAAAAGCAATTTCAAATATATTATATTAGCGTCATGATGTGTCCGCACAATCAACATAATATATTTATATATATATATATGTATAAAATACACAGAAAATAAAATAAATTAGCTCTACTGCTGTCAAATTTAACATGGTATTTTAGTCTAAAAAACACTGCAAATAATGACACCGCTACATGTCAATATGACGCCTTTACGGTGTTCAAATGTATATATATAGCTACAAATGTAAATCTGAAAAAATCTGAATGTTAGGATATTGAGCCTCTGAGAAGGTTATTGTCAACATAAATGAAAAAATTCCATTCGGACAACATAGTCAATTAACAGGGTATTGCGAATGGTATTATATTTCAAGGAATTGATCAGGCGTTTGATTTTTATTTCAACAAGTTTTATAGACCAGATCTGATGTCAAAAGAATTGAATAGCAAGTGAAGCCTATATAAAATATTTCCTTAGGTGATATGGTGATAATATTTACACACATTATGAAGTGAATAAGTATATAACAGAGCATAGAAAATGTAACTAATTAGGTCAAATATATATATTTCATGACATTCACACACACAAACAAACTTAATATAGATCTATGTAGTGATTTTAATCTAGTATCATATTAAATATTAAACATGTGGAATTAAACTTTTTATGAAACTTTGTAAAAAGTTATTTATATATAAATGGTTCGATCATTTGAGTATGCTGCTCAAGTGTGGTGTTAGTGTTTGGAAATTAATGTAACGTAACGATAACTGAAAACTTGAAATATGGACTGCATCTTCCAATGCAGGTCTAACAGGGAGATAGAGTTGATCAACGAAACACGTACCAGGGCTCCCTAATTTGTAATATATGGGCAACAAT
>SAYR01036890.1:171357-191891 GCA_004382745.1 Argopecten irradians irradians | reverse complement strand
ACAAATGAAAATGTTAATTGCATAAGTTGGGATGAAACTTCCGGTTATGACGTCATAAAGATGGCCGCCATCTCGAATTCACTAAAAATTGAAAAATAGTCATAACATTGACATTTTCCAACGAAAGTAGCAAATGAGGTATCAAAATGACCACAATTGACAACAAATACACATCGGACGAACAAGAAAATCCAATATATGTAGTGATTTATACGCATAAAATGAAAAATCTGATTTTAAGCTAAAAACGGTGATTTTTCAGCAAATTTTTCATATTTGGCTTGATGCAGCAAAATGTTTCCCAACATGAAACTATTATTTCTAATAAGTTTTTTGACCACTCATCAATCAGATTAAGCAACAAAACAACAAAAACCAATGTTAACATCGTAATAAGTTCCGGTTATGACGTCATCAAGATGGCCAACATCTCGAATTCCACTGAAAATGAAAATAGTCCCATAAATGACATTTTTCAACTGAGTAGACAAATGAGGTATCAAATGACCACAATAGAAACAACATGCACGTCAGGAACAATAATACAATTATATGTGTGATTTGAAACGCAGAAATGAAAAAAATACGATTTTAAGCTCGAGAAAATGGTAATTTTTCAGCATTTTTTCCATATTTTGCTTAAACGAGCACAATTGTTTCCAACAACAAATTATTACCGTAATCAGTTATTTGACCTCTTATCAATCGGTTAAACAACCGGGGGGGGGGTGGTGAGCCTCTATCCATGGCCTATTTTAATTAGATTATGATTCACACGAACCTCGTATTTCATACAGATCCAATATGATGTTTCTGCACGTATTTCCAGTTCGCTACCCATTTGGTTATAACTTGCTGTTGTGTTTGGCAACACAAGAGAACCACATTAAACTGCTGCGCAGTGCGCATGTGCATCATTCCATGGTCTTTAATGTCGTGAAAAGTCTGTAACATCTATCTTGGAAAGCGACCATCCTTGGTAACACACCGTATCTATGGAAAGAAAGTCGTACAGGTACATGTATGTAAACAGCGTTAAACAGGATAGAATGCTATCGACTTCTTCAAATGAAGATTGCGGAAAACGAAGTATTTGAAGGGATTTTTGTTTTCCTTGTTTGTCAAGGTGTGTAATACTTTCCTTGGAACTAAAAGTACCAACTGTTGTAGATAAAACCAAAAAGTACTTTGTATGCTAGTATTTCTTTAAGAATTTATACAAACTTAATGTTTGTTTTCAAAATTGATATTTAAGTTTGATACGATAAAGTCCATTAAAAATTATACTACTGGTGAAAGAAATGATACACATATACTTACTTTTTGGCGTGTATAGCATTAACAGACCTCTGTAGTACTGTCAAACCTATCCACAACGCATCCTACCAATAAACATATATCGTTTGACAATGTCAATATAACGGCGATTACATCAAAATACTATTGAATATTCGATGTAAACTTTGGAGACTGTGAATGTTTGCGTTTGCCTCTCAATGAAAGAACGGAATTTTGCCCATTTTTAGTCCATATAACATTCAAGACACATACATGTACGGTCACATGGCACCGAAAAAGAGTAAATCATTCAGTAAATCCTTTTTTCATACTGACAGTTAAGTAGGAGTAGATGAATGTCTAATACATAGGCAGTGCTCTCCCTTAATGGATTTGTTTACCTACTGGTCCCAAGGACGCGGCTGACAAACAAAACGTTTGTTGGTCTTTAACAATTTACAATTCGTCCTTCATCCTTGTAGTTTGTAGTGATTACAAAAAATACTAGCAAAGTACTGTACAGCTTTTTAATTATACTAACAAAATATAATCCGCATATTCAGATTAGTATCGTGCGCTTCAACAGAGTTGACCAAACACCAGAATAGTTTTGTGTAATTTGAATCTTCACTTTTCTACAATTCCGTGGTGAATATGTTCAATGTGCATAAAGTGCCAATATGGGCAGTCGTAGTCTACGGTCCAACGATAGTACGGGTTCGTATAATACGTGCCGAATAACAAGCAATGACCAGGTGTAAACTACGCCGATAATGTTCAGCGGACTTTCAACATTCAATTCATTGCTGTTGGTCGAGTTGACTCCCGAGAGGTGAACCCCAAGTCCTTGGAACCCCAAATCGCCCAGTGCCCTCAATACAATTATCTTATTGATATTAGTTTTATACATCTTCTATCTGGACAAAAGTTCATGTCAAAGAACCAGTTACATGGCAAAAACTGTCAGCCGACTTTAAATTGTCGGTCACGGTCATATACAAGACAGGCGTTAATTTCAAACGCTGATAATAGGGCGTTGATTAAATGAAACAAACACAACCTGTCCCCTGGTCGAGGCACACAAAAGTTTATAAAAGTGGCAGTTTCTTCCCTGCTTAACGCTCTTGCATACAGGAACACTGGTTTTGCCCGTTGTGAGTATAATATCATGAAGAAATTTTACTGATAAAGTGCTACATTTTGTATCTTTTGAACATTGGTTAAAATTTTAATTTCAGTATTTATTTAATTTGATTTCCAACAAACTTCCTTAACTTTATTTTCTTCTTGGGTGACACGATATTTTAAAGCTATATTTTGGTATAATCATGTATCTATTCACGTGTTTTCAGTTAATTACTCTATAAATATAACATATGTTTAATTGTAATTTTATTCATTGTGTTTTTTAGCTCATCTAACCCTTTTGAAAGTTAATGATCAAACTGGGTCTTACTAGTAGCTATGACACTACGACTGCAGACAATAGATAAGCTAATATCACCTGTCCGAGTACCGACCAGCCTTAATAGAGTCATATACATGCCAAGGTGTCACCCATTGTATCAATTGACTTTTAATTCCATGTCCTCATATTTTGTCACCATTAGGATCTAGAGCTCGGTATCTACGGGTCGATTTTCGTCGGACACTCCGGAAATCGCCTTCCGGCTCATAGAAAGTGATTTAATAAAAATCGTATTTGAACAACTAATCAACGTCTTTGGATTTTATACCAGGACAAGGAAAATATCACAACTACCGGAATTCCGTTGTAATAATAATGTGAGCAAGAAGTGTGCTACCAGTGGAAGTGGTATAGTCCGAAAGTAAATTAATCTATGTTAAAGGCCATTTCATATTCTGTATTTGGGCATTACAATTTTTCTGTTATTAGAATTCTAAGCCTATACAAAAAACAATCAAAGCAATGAACATACGTAAGCAGGGAAACCGTAGCGGCAAAATTTGGAATTCGAACACGGGCCTTTCACGGGCACCGACTGGGAGCTTCTCGGGATTCTGTAACCGTGCTTATTTTGGCGCAAAAGCAATTTCAAATATATTATATTAGCGGTCCCATGATGTGTCCGGCACAATTCAACATAATATATTTATATATATATAGTATGTATAAAATACACAGAAAAATAAATAAATTAGCTATAACTGCTTCAATTTAACATGAGTAATTTTTAGTCTAAAAAACACTGCAAATAATGACAACCGCTACATGTCAATATGACGGCCTTTACGGTGTTCAAATGTATATATATAGCTTACAAATGTAAATCTGAAAAAATCTGAATGTTAGGATATTGAAGCCTCTGAGAAGGTTATTGTACATAAATGAAAAAAATTCCATTCGGAACAACATAGTCAATAACAGGGTATTGCGAATTGGTATTATATTTCAAGGAATTGATCAGGCGTTTGATTTTTATTTCAAACAAGTTTTATAGACCAGATCTGATGTAAAAGAATTGAATTAGCAAGTGAAGCCTATATAAAATATTTCCTTAGGTGATATGGTTGATAATATTTACACACATTATGAAGTTGAATAATGTATATAACGAGAGCATTAGAAAATGTAACTAATTAGGTCAAATATGTATATTTCATGACATTCACACACACAACAAACTTAATATAGATCTATGTAGTGATTTAATCTAGTATCATATTAAATATTAAACATGTGGAATTAAACTTTTTATGAAACTTTGTAAAAAAGTTATTTATATATAAATGGTTCGATCATTTGAGTATGCTGCTCAAGTGTGGTGTTAGTATTTGGAAATTAATGTAACGTAACGATAACTGAAAACTTGAAATATGGACTGCATCTTCCAATGCAGGTCTAACAGGGAGATAGAGTTGATCAACGAAACACGTACCAGGGCTCCCTAATTTGTAATATATGGGCAACAATTTTTTGTCCGTTGTCAGCTGTCATTGGCCGGTCGCGAACAATGCAATGTAAAAAGGGCAAACATACCACTATTTCCGTCACAACAGGAACATACTGTAGTCAAAATACACACGCAACGCACCGGAAATATTTGGTGCTGGCCCTCCTTAAGTGATCTAATGTTAATATAATCAATCAACCAACCATCATCCATTTCATCTTCCAACGTTATAGTACAGGTGGTCACGTGATGGCATTACAAGCGTGTATGCAATAATTTCTGGAAAACACAATAGCTGTGATAATGGCTAACCATTGACGTCTTGTTCACATGAACCTTATTTAAAATCATTAACTTTAGTTAAAGATGCTCCACAGCCGACAGAGCATAAATGATAATAATTACTTGAACAATAATTGATGTTTAATCGTGTATATATATTCTAATTAACACAAAAACTAATATAAAACCATTTGTTTTGCCTTTGGTGTATGCGCAATCAGTACTTAATTTCATATAGGATATAGTGCCACGGAATTTTTTCCGGGATGAAATTAATTATTTTTTTGTAATTTTAACTTAAATTAAAATTAGAGGCTTAAACTCTCCAGTGCTGGCAATGGTGTAAAGTAAGTAACTTTTGTAACTGAATAAAAATACTAAATCGTCTGCTCCTGTTTTTGATAGTGAAAAAATACCATTTGTCAGCGGTTGAGCATCTTTAATAATATAAACCATTTTGATACGACCTTGATTCGCATTGATAAAAGCAGCAACAGGAGCTGGAAACACCCCCAACAAAAACAAGACATTACGGCCAATCGAATGAGGACAAATACTGAACATCTTTCATGTATATATTTATTTTCAAATTAATATTTATAGCCTTATCTAGACCTTACAGGAAACGGAAGACATATCACCAGAATTGGTTTTACGTTTGGTTTCATATGAATATCATATATTTATTATATACATCAAATACTATTTGTTTTTTAAGCATTGGTGTCACTATTTTTTTTAAAACGTAACCCGGGTATGAAAGAAATTTTGTTTGCAAAGTATGGGAATCCGCATATTCACACAAAAGTCTGAAAACAAAATTTATTTCATAACCCGAAAATGAAGTTAAAAAATAGTGACACCAATGCTTTTAATCAATTTTAAGAGTATACTCATAACATAAAAGACGTTTAAACGCAATTTTTTTTCTAAATGAATGATTTACTTATGATTAATGCTATTTAATGATCATTCGTATTGCTTGGATATAATGTTATACCATCAAAACATCATTTTACACTTAAATTTTGTATGAAAATAAATTAAACAATAAGAGTAAGGAAGACATTGAGTATTGCCGATATCATATAAACAAAGAACATCATTTATTACAAAAGCTTTTAATGTGAACATAAAAGCGATATACTCCAGTGAAAATATAATTTTTTATCTTTTTTTCACACTCGCTTGTGATCAATCGGAATGCAGCATTAACAGTGAAAATATCATTTTGTTACGTCATTAGTTTGTGCACAAAAATGACGTCATATTTTGTGTACAAATATGCTCACAAAAAACGACGTAATAATAGCAAAGGATTCGTACGAAAAAGATCAAAGTTTCCACCTCACTCGATGAAATATAACTGGTATTCATCAAGAAACAAGGAACATTATCTATGTAAACTGGTTACGACGGTACAATGATTGATTCCAACATTTGGAAGTAATCCATGTCACTAAGTAATATTCCTGCTATATCTACTTACCATGCGGAGATGTAATTTTGTTTAAAACGAGTTTTCTATTATATTAGTCCTGAGTGTCAGTCGAGGCTTCATCTGATTCAACATCTGTTGGTATCAATCCTTTTTTTAAACTATACACTGAAGACACGCTCACCGTATTTGGCATCAATATTACTATATGGCCATAGAGGCGAATTCCTAGTTATAGGATGGATTCAACCGGTATAACGCCATAACAAGACCTTGAGAATGGAAGTCAAAGGTCTGAGCAACTGGTTGTTATAAAGCATGATTTAAAGATGAATTGCTGCATTGTCCTGGTAAACCCTTATCGGCCACAGCCTGACCACTAATCACACAGACAATGAGAAGCTTTGTCACTTAATCACACTGATTAGCGTTGGTCTGGGACAACACCATATGCTCCGACTACTTTGGTCACTGTGTCAATAGTCAGTTACCAGGAAACAGGTTCACACGCACCGTGCACATTCAATTAAAACGGACACCTTACCTGTTTAGTTTGGTGTTAAATTGTTTAAGGTTCCTTCATCATTACAATCCAGATGTTGTCAACGATTACGAGCATCCAGAACTTCTGTTTCATGGCATGACGTTCTCAAAGCAAACTACGAAATAAGTACAGTGTAATTAATGAAAACTCCATATCACTTTTTTCGTATTCGAAGCATCGTTTTCTTTAAACGCCATATAATGAAAATATCTTAGACTGGTATTTGATGTACATGTGATGAAGCACTGCAGTGCTGTCTCGCTTTTGTATTGTGTATTCTGTATAAATCTGTCAGGTGTTGATTATATAAACGTCCTGCAAACATCTAAGGTACAGAGCCTGTGTTGCGTGTGTGGAAGTGTGTCTGTTTCCGGAGGTGTGGTTGTAAAAGTAGCAGAACTATATAAGTCATGAGTCCCATTATAACAAGGATACATAATAATAATGTCATATTTATCATATGTTTTGGTCGATTATTTATAGTCTTGATCTCTATGATCAAATTAAATATTTTAATTGCAGTATTCGAGACTACGGAGAATACCCTAGATACATTTACATACATTTACATTTGTATTTTAAATTAAATATTTGTTGAACAGACATGGGTAATAAATCCACGACAGAAATATTTCTGATAAAGCTGAAAAATCTGTTATTATTGATCACTGCTGTAACTGTACGTCACTTCCGTAAACAATGTAATAGTAGGTATTCGTTGCTTACTTAGGAAGGAAAGTAGGTACATGAAAGTTTATATAAGTAAAAAACAATGATATATGAGTACAAAGGACCAATGCGGAAGATCTTAATTATAGCTTGGCGACACAACACAAATATGCCGCAGCCTCTCCAAACATACAGCCGTTCACACACACAAAAAGACCGTCTGTATTATGACATTACAGTACTTCGTGACGAAATGTGTAACCAATGCCCATATCGATCAACATAGCACCCTGATGTGTCTATAGTCGACTGACATCTACTGTTTATATTAGTATCGAGCGACGCATGATTGATTTCTGTCGTTATTACTGAACACACATTACAAAGTGTGCTATTTTAGTGTACAAGTATGTGTTTGTTCTAGGAACTGCTGACGCCTTGACGATGAGTGTGATGTTAAAAGGATGGATTGCACTTATGCAACTGATCCTAATTCCGGAAAACACCGTGATGTCAACAGGTAAGATCATTATACTTTTTCAGAAGTTCAAACAGTTTTATCAAAGACTTCAATTAATACTAATATTCATTTTACGTATCACACAAGCCGAGACACATCGTAATATGTCGGATTATGTATATATTGTACGCTCTTATTTAGTGCTCACCTTTAAATGAGTTTGGTTTCCCCTAAGTTTATGACTTGGTTTGCGACTTTTGACAGTCATGTGATGCTAACATGGAACTATTGTTCTTGTTTTAGGCTTAACGTTCTCTAAAAAACGATGTCTACCTGCTTTTTATGACTTATTTATACTTGGAAATACCAATCATTTAATTGATTTATGTATAATTAATAATATAAATATGTTATATTTTGAAAGCAATTTCAGGGTATGTTTCTTAGATACATATGCTTCACAGAAGGATGATAAAAGGTTCCCATGCTCAGAGTTCTTTCAAATGCCATAGGCATAAAGGGCATGAAATGATATATTCTAGCAATACCCAGGGCATGAAGACCCCTTGCGGACACTTTTTGAACATACATGTAGTTTTGATTAATGCTAATGAAGGGTTCATTTTTTATTTCATAATTTTCTATATTGACAAGTTGATTTTTAAAGCGCAAAATTTATAATATTTGACTGAATACAAATAAAGATTTTTGGGCATGCTATCGATTATGTATAAACCTTTAAAACCTTTCGAAAACATGCCATAAGAATATCGTTTCAAACGAAATTTAAAAAACAAAATCAATGAAAAGCCTTCTCATAGGCTAAAATGTAGCTCGTTATATTTAAAAATAAAAAAAGTGACTATTAATTAGAAAATAGACCATGTGCACCTAGATAAAACCAAATTAATGAATTGAAGAAATAGTTTTGTTAACAAAAATACTATAAAATTAGTATTAAATTTCCATTACATTAAGTAAATACATAACAACTGTACGCTTTTGGATGATGATAATTATGTATTTATAATATAACGAAATATGCCTTCATTAAAAAAGAGGCCCATGGGCCTTAACTGTCACCTGAGTTTGGTTACAGAATTAAACAAAGCCATACAAACAATAGACATTGGTCCATTGTACTCATCAGTTCCTGAAATCCGTCAGTATCAATTTAATTCTAGTATTTGGTTCCGTCAAATTTGAATTCAATGTTTGAACTTTTAGTTATTTCAACTCCTTTTGGCACCGCCCCTCTGAACCCTTGGAGTCAGGCAGGACACATTTGAAAATTATATGATGCTAAAATACTATTTCAGCCTAAAAACTAAAATTAAATAATTTGCTATGGATATTTAGCAACTAATTCCCATAAATGTGTTTTCCGATATAGACTATAGTAAATTTACTCCCTCCCCAGGGAAATCTATGACCCAAGGGCTATGAAAATCACATTTATTCTAGAAGGTATTAAGACCTTTCAATCTATGAAGAGTATTAATTTTGATTCTACAACATCTGCGAGTGGAGACGATTTTGAAATGTTAAGTCAATGTTAACCCTTAGGACCCCTCCCAAAGCCTCCTGGGCGGCCTTAGCATTCACAATCATTATTTGTCTTATGGCCCAAAAGGTTTATCATTGAATTTGCTTCAACAGTTTTGAAGAAAAATGGTAAATGTAAATTATTTATGGATACAAGACATCAGACGGACAAAAGGCGATAAGAATAGGTCAATTTTCGTCTCAGGTAACCTAAAAACCCAAAATACTAAATACTGTATTCAAATTAAATTCAAAACGAATTATATAATTAAATAAATTATCTGTTTGATTAATTAACGTTCTATTAAAAGCCAGGGTCATGTAAGGATGGCCCCCTGTGTATGCGATGTGTAGTGTGTATTTAGTGCGAGGTGAGTGTTTGAGAGACTGCGTTCGTGTTATGTCTTCTTGTACATTGAGATAAGTGGAACTCTAGCCCTTTTTATAGTGCTACATCACTGAAGCATGCCGAAAGATACCAAGCAACACACCCGCCCGGTCACATTATACTGACAACGAGCAAACCGGTCCCACTCCCGGTATTCTGAGGAGGGCTGAAGTTGGTTGCGAGTTCCTAGTTCCTAGTTCCGTTTAATAAACGGAACTAGGAACCAGACCCGAGTTCCGTTTAACTTAAACGGAACTAGGAACCATACCCGGGTTACGTTAAAGCTTATACGGAACTAAGAACCAGACCCGAGTTCCGTTTAACAAACATACTGGCCAACGAGCGGAGTTCCGTATATTAGGATTCCTCTCTAACTGCATGTTCAATTACCTATTATATACAGGAATCGAACTTAGAGCTTCCATGAATAATACAGAACAGAATTAATCTCCTTAACACAAATTCCCTAAAACGGATCTGACACCTAGACTCTACCAATGCATAAATATCACTTCTCATGTGGCCTGAGGCAACAGCAAGCAGAAAGACAGTCTTAAAAGTTAAAAAAATTATGAAGTCTGATCCTAAAGGCCCATTAGAAGCCGAAGCCCCCATTTATGACTCTAAAACGAGTTCTAGGTTCCACTGTGGAGCTAACTACTGTACGTTAGGCCTGTCCAGATTGAACCCCCGAATAAAGAAAAACAAAGAAATGAAGATCCTACCTCTGGTTTACCACGGAAAGAAAGTACACTGGCAATAGCTGTGTGATAGCCTGCAATAGTACATGATTGTGCTCCCTAAACAAGACAGAGAAGGAAACTCGCAATCAGCTGGGAAGAGGCCATGACCGGATCAATCTTCCTGACGCCAATCAAAGAAGATTTTCCAGCGTGACTGAAAGGCGGCAGAGGAGAAAGACCTAATTGATCGGGCGATGCGAGCTGACATATCCGAAGAAAAGCCTGTCTGAGCTAGGACTTCTGAAATCACGTCCAAGCGTGAAGGTAACGTCTGGGGCCGATGCTAACGAAAGACATTTGTTTTTGGTGAGAGAACCAGAGGACGAGCCACCAGAAACGACATTAGCTCCGAAAACCAGGGTTGACGCGGCAACAGTGGCGCTATCGGAAAGAAGGAGCAATAATGCTCCGGAAACTTCTGTAGAACCCTGCGTCCATGGCCAAAGCCATTTGGTTTGCCACGGAGAGACAAAGGTTGACAACTAATTATTGAGAAAAGAGGCAAAAAGGTCGAGGGATATAGATGCCGTTCTGTCATAACCAGCCGGCGCCGCCTGGAGATTATCCGCCAGAACATTTGCGCTTCCTGGAAGATGCTTGACTAAAATTGTTAACTGCATTTCCTTATAGATAGGAATAATACGGAAATACTGATAGCGAGGGCACAAAGGACGTGAGCTGGTGTCCCTTTCTCTCCAGATAAGCGACCACTGTAGAGTTCTCCGTAGCCATTCAAACTGCATTGGAATGCAGAATCTTCTAAAATGTCTGCAGAGAAAATAGAAGAGCCATCATCTTCTGCATGTTCCCCAGACCACTCCATCGACTGGCAATGGATGTCGAGGTAAGCCCCTAACACTTCCATGAACGCATCCGTGAACATGTTAACGGTGGGAGCTGGCATGGACGACAACGAAACCCCCTGAAATACATTTGTAATTGCCTTACACCACCGAGCAAACCCCATGAGTTGAGATAACACAGAATATTTAGATACCAACGAGGGGCCAGCCGTTGAAGGTCAGAGGAATATCTCTGGCCTTCTCGAATTTCTTCAAAGTTGGAATGACAATACCATGAACCGCTTGGCCAACGAGGCGGGGAGTTGCGTTCTTATAAGGAATATCCCTATCTCTAACATCAATGTTCAATTACCTATTATAGTATCAGGAATTGAGACTTAGAGCTCAGGTGTTATAATACAGGCCAAGGAGTAATTAATTCACCACTTAACACAAAGTTTCCTTAACGATCTTGACACATTATGCTCCGTTCCGTTTATACTTAACCCTGGAACTGCGATACAGATCCAGAAAGTTCCCGTCTTATCTTATGACTATACTGCGCGAAGAGAGGAAATGTCCGGTTATTGTTCAGTATTACTCATATACATTCCATACATTCATAATGCACAGTTAGAATTAACATAATTAACCAATATTATAAATGACATATAGTAAAGTACTATTTCAGATCGATTATCTTAGAACTTTTATAGAGACTTAGGTAACCTCAATGGATACACTCCAGCAAATTTCGGTTGCACACAGAAAATTAATCTCCTTAACACAAGTTTCCTTAAACGAGATCTGAGCACCTAGACTCCCAGTTCCGTTTTAACTTAACGGAACTAGGAAGCCGAACCGAGTTCCGTTTAAACATACATTACTGGCGAACGAGCGGAGTTCGTTTATTAGGATTCCTATCTCTAACTGCATGTTCAATTACTATTATATACAGGGAATCGGAACTTAGAGCTTCCATGAATAATTACATGCACAGAATTAATGCTCCTTAACACACGAAGTTTCTTAACGGATTTCTGACACCTAGACTCCATTGTTCCCGTTTAACTTAACGGAACTGTGAACCAGACCCCAGTTATTCGTCTCTCACAGCTTTATGGGAATAGGAACCAGACCGAGTTCGCGTTGTTAAAACTTAAACGGAACATGGAACGCAGGCCCTAGTTCCGGTTTAACTTAAACGGAAACTAGAAACGAAAGACCTGAGTTCCGTTGTAACACAAAATGTACTGGTCAATGAGTTCGAGTTCCGTTTAATTAGTTGATGTTCTGCATCGTAATAAAGATATTAAGATTAAATGATATAAAGGAAGTCTAGCTCTGTAGGCTTTTCAGGATGATACAACAGAGAATAAGTCTCTATATACTACAGATTTTATTAAAGCGGATCTAACAACCTAGATACGCCCAGTTCGTTTTGGCTGTTAAACGGAAACTAGGAACGACAACCTTGCTGCCGGTTAACACAAATACTGGTCAACCAGCCGGTTCCGTTTATTTAAAATTTCTAGGCCTGTTAATAAGATGTTTAATTACCATTCATATGAATTCTGAAATTTAACTTAAAAGGAACTAGGACCGCAGACCCGGGTTCATTAAGCTCAAACAGAACTAGAAACTCATGCCACGAGTTCCGTTTAAGAACATAGCGAATCTGAAATTAAACGGCCGGAGTTGCTTTTAACGCGCCAACGGCAATCAAATTTCCATAATCAGTTCAACGTGACTTTTTACTGCCAATGAGCTTCGTATTATTGATCGTCACGACGTGTATATAAGATGTTTAACTGTGACATGTTTGATTGGAGCAATATGACGGGTGTTTTATCTAACAAGGAAACGTGGTCAATGGCATTCATATCTTAACTCGAGTTATGAAGAAAGAATTTTCCTCATCTCGCACGCTTAAGTTAGACGCCTGTTGCACCTCAGTTTTGGTCAAAGGGGTTCAAGCCCCTGTTATGCAATACACGATAGACTGCCGTCCTCTTTACCTGCTAAGCTTGAGTGTTGAACTCTGGAAACTTGGTCAACTGAACCAGGTAGTGTTCGGGCTCCAAGGAGCACCACACGAATGGAGAGGCTGTTGCGTCTCTCCATCCAGAATGTCATATATAAACTTGAAAACTTCTGCCCTGAACAGGACATTGATGAGGATTGGCTTCTTTGAAGGTGTATTACTCGTCAATATCAGACGTGGTCCCTTCTGCCTTTTTTGAAGAGAATTCCAGACGTTTGAAAGGCCATTACCTCACAGAGGTCAGTACCAACGCAAAAAAAGAAAGCATAGAAATTCTGCTGCCCACTGTTATATGCGAGACGCGAGTCAAAGCTTTTTCAAATGGTAAATTGGGATAGGGTAAGGAAGAGTACAAATCATTGGGTACAAGACGAAAAGTTCTGATTCGTCTCTCAGTCTCTTGCTCGTTCCATACGAAAGGTCTGTTTCTTCGAGAATTCAGCCAGTCTTCAGATTCAAGTCTTCCTCTCGTAAATTAGAGGGTTTTGGGTAAAGGCAACAATTCTCCATCTGTGAAGGTCTCGATATTCCTTTGTTTTCATTTCCTGTTAGGAGATTGTCAGTCACCTTTTTTCTAGAGTCAATGGATGGATATCACCCGCAGGACCCTTGAGCCTTTTTCTGTAGTGAAGAGAGCGGTTTGGCATTTCCATACTTGCGGCATCCGCACTTTTTTGTTTCAAAGTATGTATTTTTTTCCCTCCTTCGGGGGATACTCGGAGATTGGCAGTTTCCATCGCGGAAGGAACAGGACCATGCTTTAAAGTGGCGCGGTCGCAGGAGGCTGCTATTATGGACCTACACACCTCTGGCTTCTATTCCAGAATAATTCTGTTATCCCTCAAGAGGTTTGAGCTTGTGTAGTTTTTTTGTTGTCGCCACAACTGCCTGCCATGGTTTGTAGTGTGATATCTGCAACTCTCGAGGAAGGAGCATGTTCCACACTCATGTCGACGAATTCCTACAATGATCCATCTAGTTCGGGAATCTTTGGATTGCGGAACACCGTCTGGTCATGAAACTTTTGCTTAGAGTTGGCCTTAGTTTCCTTAAAGAGTATGAGGGTTTCCCCTTCTTAAAACATTGTCTTCTTGGGGAAACCGTTTTCCACGCGGTTCCCCATGGTATTGCTTCATTTCCAACTTTGAAGAAAATTCGGGAAGCGGCAGGATTATTTCCTCTTGACCTTCAACGGCGGCCCCTTCCGTTCGGGTAATCTAAATATTCATGTGTTATCTCATCATGGGGTTTGCCGGTTTGGTGTAAGGCAATTACAAATGCTATTTAGGGGGTTTCGTTGTTCGTCCTGCCAGCTCCCACCGTTAACAATGTTCACGGATTGCGTTATCATTGGATAGTGTTAGGGGACTTACCGCTTGACATCCCATGGCCAATCGACTGGAGTAGGTCGCTGCGGGAAGCATGCAGAGATGATTATGGCTCTTCTATTTTTTCTGCAGACATTTTAGAAAGAATTCTGCATTCCAATGCAGTTTGAATGGCTACGGGAGAACTCTACAGTGGGTAGGCTTATCCTGGAGAGTAAAAGGTGACCAGCCTAGCTTCACGTCCTTGTGGCCCTTTATCAGATTCCGTATTATGCCATTAGTAAAACTTCTCAGTTCAGTATTCCTACATTTCTATAAGGAATGTCAAGAACAATATGTCAGTCTTTGGCCCAGAAGCGCAACATGTTTCTATGTGGCGGATTCATCTACCATGGACTTGGCGCCGGCTGGTTATGACAGAACTGGCATCTTATGGATCCCTTTCGACCTTTTCTTGCACCTCTTTTCCTCAATAATAATAGTTGTCACCTTTGTCTTGGGCCGGACATATACGCAAATGGCTATTGGACCATGGACTCTAGGGTTCTAATCAGAAAGTTTCACGGGTGCATCATTGCTCCTTCTTTCCGATGCGCATGATTTGCTTGGATCCCTGTCTGCGCTGTAACCCTCGGATTTTCAGGATGCCCTAATGTCGTTTCTCGTTGTGCTCGTACCTCTGGTCTCTCACTTCAAAAAACAAATGTCTTTTCGTTCATGCATCGGGTCCAGAGTTACTTTTTATTACACGTTGCTATGGAACACGTGATTCAGAGTCCTAGTCTAGACAGGCTTTTCTTCGGATATGTCAAGCTCGCGGGGTACAACGGATATTAGGTCTTTCTCTCTTCGCCGCCTTTGCAGATCCAGCGCTGGAAAATCTTCTTGATTGGCGTCAGTGAAAGATTGATTCCGGTTCATTGCGCCTCTTCACAGACTGATATGCCGGTATTTCGCTTTCTCTGTTCTTGTTTTTAGGAGCAAGGCACTAATCCATGGTACTATTGCAGGCTAATTCCACCAACAAAGCTATTGTGAAGTCGTACTGTTTCTTTCCGCTGGTAAACCAGAGTAGGATCTTCATTTCTTTGTTTTTTCTTTATTTCCGGGGCGGTTCAATCTTGGACAGTTAGGCGCTACGTACAGTAGTTATGCTCGCACAGTGGAAGCAGAACTCGTTTTAGAGTCCATAATGGGGGCTTTAGCTTCGGCTTTCTAATTGGGCCCTTTAGGATCAGACTTCATAATTTTTTTATAACTTTTTAAGATGTCTTTCTTGCTTGCTGCCATTCAGGCCACATGAGAAGTGATATTTAATTAGCTCATTGGTCAGAGTTCTAAGGTGTCAGATCCGTTTTAGGGGACATTCTGTGTTAAGTGAGAATTTTAACTTCTGTTCTGTCATTATTATACATGGAAGCTTATTTTAGTTCGATTCCTGTATATAAATAGGAAATTGAACATGCAGTTAGAGAGAGGAATTCCTATATATACGGTAACTCGCTCCGCTTGGACAGTATAGTTTGTTAAAACCGGAACTCTGGGTCCTGGTTCTCTAGTTCCGTATAAGCTTTAACGTAACCCATCGAGGTATGGTTCCTAGTTACCGTTTAAGTAAATTCGGAAACTACGGTCTGGTTCCTAGTTATCCGTTTTTTTAAACGAATCTGGAACTAGGGAATAACTCGGCACCAAACTTCAGCCCTCCTCATATATTGCCGGTCGGAAGCTGGGAACACTGGTTTGCTCGTTGCTCAGCTCAATAGGTTGTTATGTGTTACCGGGGTCGGTCTGTGTTGTTGCTCATCTGGTATCTTTATTTTCGAGCATAGCACTTCCAGTGGATGTAGGCAGCTTATATAAAAAGAGGCCTTTACCCGCACGTATCCGACTTATCCTCAATTGTACAATTTATTAGAAGTCATGGATTGGAACAACGAAACAAATACCGCTACGAGAGTCTCTGCATAACATCTTCACACATACGACTATACTTTAAAACACTACCACACTACACATCGCATACACAGAGGGGCCATCCTTACATGACCCTGGCTTTTTAATAGGGAGAAGTTGAATAATTTTAAATGTTTCAAAAACACAGATAATTTTATATATTAATTATATTTTGTATATTTGTTAATTCGTTTTTATGAAATTTTATAAGTTTTGAATACAGTATTATTAGTATTTGTGGTTATTACGTGTTACCTGAACGAAAATTTTGACTATCGTGATATCTTTTATATCGTCTTTAGTCCGGCTTTCGCATGTTCTGTATCCATAATAAGATTTTATACTCGCATTTATACTCCAATTATTTCTACCAAAAAGAACTCGGTCTAGGATTTTGCAAATCAAAGAGGTGATAAACCTTATTGGGCCATCTATCAAGGAGAGGGCCGCATATAAATGATTGTGATTACGTGCTAAGGCCGCCCAGGCGGAGTTGCTTCACCTCTATTGGGTGAGGGGGTCCGTAATTGGGCTTATAATCAGTTCTCTGAGCAAACTATAGGAAACATATTTCAATATAATCTTGGGGCCTGGACTCCAGCTTTCACGCCTAGATATTGTAGTATTTCAAATTTTAATGACTCTTCCATAATTTTGATAATAGATGCGTCTTAATACCGGAGTTCCTAGAATTGGTCGATGAATTTTCAATAGCCCAGTGTTGTGTCATAGATTTCCTTGGGGAGGGAGTAATTTTACTATAGTACTAAAATATTTCGAGAAGAATTCAATTATTTAAGAATAGGGTATTAGTTATTGCTAAAATACTACATTTAGCAAAATTATTTTATAATTTTAGTTTTTTAGGGCTGAGTGAAGTATTTTTTAGCATCCATATATTTTCAAATGTGTCCTCGCATGACTGCTTCTCCAAGAGGTTCATGAGGGGCGGTAGCCGTTATAACAAGACAGTTGAAATAACTAAAAGTTTCAAGGGAGCATTGAACATTTTCTTAATTTGACTTCAGGAAACACGCAAATAAATCTAGGAATTCATATTGATTACTGGGTTACATGGATTGTCCATGGAACTGAGCTGATGTACACATTTTGGACCGCCCAATTCGTGTCTTATTTGTTGATTTCGTTATGGCTTTGTCCAATTGGAATTTTTCCTGATAAACCAAACTCAGGTGACAGATATAATTATTGGCTTCGGCATTTGTGCCTTTCTTTTTTTTAATGAAGAGCATTTGATATTTTTACGATTAGGAAGGGTTTTAATAAATATCATAATTATTCATCATCACATAGAAGCGATACAGTTGTTATGTAAATAATATACTAATAATGTAACACAGTGTTTACGTAATAGCTAAAATGGTTATAATGTATTTTATTTTGTTAAACTTAAATATATTTCTTCAATTCATTAATTTTAATTCGTTTTATCATTAGGTGCATGACACATAGGTCTAGGGTTTATCACCGGATGATAATTATAGTCAGCTTTTTTTTATTTTAAATATAACGAGCTACATTTGTAGCCTTCGAGATAGGCGGTTTTCTTATGATTTGTTGGTATTTTATTAATTATTCAGCTTTGACGAAACGAATTTTATTACCTATATCGGCATGTTTTTTGCGAAAAGGTTTTTTAAAAGGTTTTATACATAATCGATTAGCATGCCCAAATAATCTCCGGTTAATTTTTGTATTTCAATTTTTTACTCCAAATATGGAAATTATTGCGCTCTTTAAAAATCACAACACTTAGTCATAATAGAATTTGGTTGAAAGTAAGGAAACTTGACACCTGTTAGCATTTATTCAATCAACAACTACATGATAGGGTGCTTCACAAAAATTCAAAAGTGTCCGCAAGGGGTCCTTCACAAAGCACTGGATGATGGTGCTAGCAAATAATGAATCATTATTTCCATCGCCCTTTATGACCTATGGCATTTGAAAGACTCTGAGCAGCGGGGAATTGTTTATTTCATGGGGCTTCTTCTTTGAAAGCATATGCTATTTTAATGGAAAACTCAATACTCGCCTGAAAGATTTGCTTATACGAATATATCTTTTATAGTAGTGTTTCAAAAATTAATAAACATCACATGCATTTATATTATTACTTATACACTAAAAATGGCGAATTTATGATTTGAGTACTGTTCCTCTTCCAAGTATAGACATGGTACAAACGGTCATGTTACCACAAAAGGGACTCGTTTAATTTGTGTGATGTTCTTGGTTTTCCTAAATTAGAAAGTTCATCAATAAAAGTCTATGGAGATAAACAATCGCTCTCTCTTTATAGAGACGTTAAGCCTAAAACAAGACCAATAGTTCCATGTTAGCATCACATGACTGTAACCAGTAGCATACGCCAAGTACATAAATACTTAAGGTGGAAGCTCAGATATAATTCTCATTTCAAAAGGTGACAGCACTGTCACTTCTATATAGTATTGTCAGCGTACGAATGATAAAGGTACAAGTATCCGTTAATTCCGACATTTATTACTGATAGATGGGTTTTCACTACGGCCTTTGTGTGAATACGTTAAAAAATGATAATATATAGGCGTCAATAATAATTAGAATTTGTTGGCTTTACGAATCACAAACACTTTTGTAAGCTTCTGAATAAGGGGTTACATGATCTTACCTGTTGACATCACGGCTGTTTTCCGGAATTCCAAGGGGGTGGGCACCCGCTTGCATATTTTCAGAGTGCACCAATCCCATCCTTTTAACTTATCGTATAACAACGTCATACGTCAAGGGGGGGTGGCAGTTCGCTGAGGGAACGAACCACGCATAACTTGCGCTACTTTATCTATAAATAGGAAATCTCTCCTCGTAATTGTGTTAGTTCGTAATCAACGACAGCAAATCAATCATACTAGTTCCGATCGCATCGATACATTTACTAAATTTTTTGAAAACACCATAGATGTCAGAACTGTTTGACTATAGACTTCATTTTCAGGGTGTTCGGATGTCTGTTTAGGTACAGAATAGCGTCATTGGTTACACAATGTCTCGTACACGAAGTGTAACTGTAATTTTGTCATAATAAGCATGGAGACCGGTTCAATTTTTTGAATCGTGTGTGAACGGTCTTTGTCAATGTTTTTTAGGATGAGGCTGCGGCAATATCTTTGTGTTGCGTCGCCAAGCTATAATTAAAGATCTTGTGTTCCGCATTGGTTTTTTTTTTGTACTTCACTCCCATTATATCATGGGTCAGCTTCTCTCTTATTATATACTTTATTATAGTGAATCTTTCATGTACCCGGATTACTCTCTCGTCACTCTCCTAAGTAGGACGAGAATACCTACTATTCATTGTTTTACCGGGGAACGATAGACGTAACATTGTTACACAGTGATCATTTTATTATTATTATATAAGGTATGATTTCATCAGCTTTTTATTACAGAATCATTTCTGTCCGTGGATGTATAATTACCACACCACATGGTCGTCTGTGTTTTTAACAAGGAGATTTACTTTAAATTCTAAAATATCATTTAAATGATAAAGTGATATTTGTTAAATTTGTATCTGGAGAGGTTTCTTACACTCGCTCGTAGTCTCGAATACTCGATCAATAATTAATATTTTTAAGTTTCGATCTTGAGACTCAGACTATAACAACGTAATCCAAGACCAAGCAACGTACTAAATGATTAAATCATGACACAACTTCTATTTTAATTCAAACTACCATGGTATCCTTGATATATTTTCAAGTTATGGTTGACTTACCATGACTTTAATAGATAGTTCCGCCATGACTACTTTGACTCACACCACACCTCCCGGAAAGAGACATATTCTTTACCTCTCGCACACACGTTCAAACACACTGGGTGGTTTCTTGGCTCCGTACATTAGATGTGTTTCTGCGACGAACCGCTTTATTTCACTAATCATTTTAAAGACTGACAGTTTTATAGCAGAAATCAACAATATCCATAAAAAAAGTCCGAGACAGTCACTGAGCAGTGACTTTCATATGGAAATGATACATTGCGGAAGATACACCACTCCTATATAAGATATTTTCATTATATGTGGCACGTATGTAGAAGAAAACCGATGTTTTTCGCATATCGATTAAGAAAAGTGCACTTGACTGGAGTATTT
>SAYR01036890.1:140779-171332 GCA_004382745.1 Argopecten irradians irradians | reverse complement strand
TATGTATGTTAAACGGAACTCGGGTCTGGTTCCTAGTTCCGTTTAAGTTAAACGGAACTAGGGCCTGGTTCCATGTTCCGTTTAAGTTAAACGGAACTAGGGCCTGGTTCCATGTTCCGTTTAAGTTAAACGGAACTGGAGTCTAGGTGTCAGATCCGTTTAAGGAAACTTGTGTTAAGGACATTAATTCTGTGCTGTATTATTCATGGAATCTCTAAGTTCGATTCCTGTATATAATAGGTAATTGAACATGCAGTTAGAGATAGAAATCCTAATAAACGGAACTCCGCTCGTTGGCCAGTATGTATGTTAAACGGAACTCGGGTCTGGTTCCTAGTTCCGTTTATTAAACGAAACTAGGAACTAGGAACTCGCAACCACCTTCAGCCCTCCGTATTCTGAGCGCTTAGCAGGACCAGACAATTTTATAGACTGTGGAGTGTCTCGGCCACAGAGGCGAGCGTTCAACATTGTCAAAAGTGCGGCAAACTAGGTGGAACCAGAATATTGTTTCAAATGTTTCCGGGACACATACGCAATCTTCCAAAAAATGATGTTCCAAAATTTTACATCAATATATTGCAATCGTGGTTGAAACTCAGGGAAAGTAATAAACCACTCGTTGATTATAATTATTGAGATATTTGTAGAGAGGTCATTTGGGGAAACAAATACATCAAAATTAATGGAAGTTCCCTTATACAATACATGGATTGAATCTGATTTTATCTTCATTAATGATATAATTGGTAATGACGGAATAGATGAATTGAAAATTTATCGACAATTAAAAGAAACAAGAAATTGAAGTGAGGTAATTCAGGTAAAGAAAGCTATTCCGAAAGAATGGAAAGATAAGCTGAAGGGAGATAACGCACGTACGACTGTACAAACATGTTCTGATCTTCTGGTGTTTGATAAAGGTGTTGGTGTTAAATTGCAAAATGTGAATAATAAATTTCTTTATTCTACTTTTATTAAAAAAAGAAATACCTTTCGTACTGTAGAGGTATGTGAGAAGGTATTTTTCAGCTAGAAAATACTGGTTCGATTTATCATGGATTATTTGAATTTATCAATAATAACATCATAGAGAATGATGAAAAAATATACAAATGGAAACTATTTAATAATATCCTTCCAAATGGAATTGTGCTTAAAAGATGGAATATTATTGAGGATGATACATGTTTGATATGTAAAATTAAGGATGATTATCAACACTATTTTAATTTAATGTCGATGTGTAGATGCTTTGTGGAATTTAATCCATATATTTTTAGAAAAATATCACTACAATGTACAATTAAGGAAAATGATGTTCATTGCTATAGGTTATAAGATTGCTGATCAGAATTACAGCGAATTTAATGTTCTTTTGTCCTTAACTGGCTATACAATATACAAACATCATATTTCTAACAGAAGAGTTGACAATTGTTCTATTGTTTCCCTATTCAAACTATATCTCGATAGAAAGTTACTGTTACAACGATACAGAGATATGAAATTATTGAAGAATATGTCAATGTACTTAAAAGAAGAACAAAATAATTAAAAAGATGATTAAAAGAATAAATAAAAAAAACATTGTGCAATGATGATAAAACTTGGGGCTCTGAGCGCTTCGTGCTTAAAATGTAGTTATAACAGTTTAATGTATAGATTTTAAATGTAAAAGATGGTGGTCGAGATAAGATCGTAGTTGTGGATAAGAGATAGTTTTAAATGAGAGAAGGTGGTTGAGGTGAAACGGTAGATGAGACGAGATGGTGGTAAACGTGAGATATCGGTTGAGACGAGATGAGGGTAGAAGTGAGAGGTTGTTGAGACAAGATGGTGGTAGAAGTGAGATGGCGGTAGAGACGAGATGGTGGTAGAAGTGAGATGGCGATAGAAATGAGATAGTGGTAGAGACGAGATGGTTGTAGAAGTAATATGGCTATAGAAGGTAGAAGAGTCAAAACGGAAAATATAAAACTTGTTTTAAATACGCCTGAGACTATATGAATGAGATTAGATACAGGTGCAATAAGCCAATATCTGAGCACACAAAAAAGTTTCCAATCTACTGTTAGCGGAGTCTCTGGGTTTTATTTACAGGTTTTCTTTATGTGTATACACTATATTTCAATACAGACGTTTTCGTTTATTCGAAACAACCGGTTCGACCTTTTGTTAAAGTAAGTATTTCAAGTATAAATCCTAACACACCTGCACATTTTTAAACAGGCCTGTAAGTGCTTTGTCAAGGCTCGTCTAATTGAAATGAACATATCCGTCATTAATTCATAAACGAACAACTAGGTCCAACCAGTCAAACCGTAACATCGAAAACGGCCAAGGACACACATCCAACTATAGAGAACAGTCTCTCCATATAATCAACACTGGATAAACCTGACCGTGTTAACGCGACACAGTGTCCGGTACTGTCATCAGGGTTACCCGGGGACCAGAGGGCGCTGTCGATCACTTCCGGTCCGTTACTGTAACGCCAAACGGGGGCCACGTATGTCCCGGACACGAACAGCTGGTTGTGGGCATGATCTGGTGAAATATTGAGTTTGATTTAGTCAGTCATATTGAAACACTCGATAAAAGAATTTGCATTTTTTTATTTTTATTTTTACAAAATAAGATATCACTCCACACAAAATATAACGTTAGTTTCACAGGCAGCATGACGCGCATTGAATATTCAACCCGCTTTTATTCTATTTACATTGAAACATAACACTTGTTTTTAAGGATGTACACCACTGAGGATTCAATGTGTTGAGGTCTCGGTTCATCCTAGATCAAATACGTTTTGAGACTTTCAAACAAAATTCATACATATCTGTTGTCATCTCGAAAATTGAATATGTGTCTTTCTTCGCTCTGAGTAGAATCATTTTCATTTTTAATTTAATTATTTCTGATAGCGTTTTAAGCTGTACCGAATATTTATGCTCTAAATCTGTATTGTACTCATTTCAATTGAAATAAAAATCAGTCCTATGGTAAATGACAATTGTATCACTTTATGTTTTTTAAATTTTAGGTTAATTTGTACACCACTTATTATTTTTATTCTAAAATATTGCAAAAAAAGCAAAAAATTAATTGGAGAAAACAAGTCAGTACACGAAACCCCAATTTTGTTAGCAGATTTAGAAAGGAAATTGGTATTCAAATTATTTTTTTTTTCTATAAAGGATCAAAACTGGAAAAAGTTGTCAAAACGAAGCATTAAATAAGGGTTAGGTGTATAATTTATATTTTATAAGAAAATACTAAGGCATTACAGTCAATATCGTGTACAAGCTAAGCTCCTGAAGTAAGACATTACATTCAATATCGTGTACAAGCAAAGCTCCTGAAGTAAGACATTGCAGTCAATATCGTGTACAAGCAAAGCTCCTGAAGTAAGACATTACAGTCGATATCGTGTACAAGCCAAACTCCTGAAGTAAGACATCACAGTCAATATCGTGTACAAGCAAAGCTCCTAAAGTAAGACATTACAGTCAATATCGTGTACAAGCCAAACTCATGAAGTAAGACATCACAGTCAATATCGTGTACAAGCCAATCTCCTAAAGTAAGACATTACAGTCAATATATTGTACAAACCAAGCTCCTGAAGTAAGACATCACAGTCGATATCGTGTACAAGCCAAGCTCCTCAAGTATGATATTACAGTCAATATCGTGTACAAGCCGAGCTTCTGAAGTAAGATATTACAGTCAATATATTGTACAAACCAACCTCCTGAAGTAAGACATTACAGTCAATATCGTCTACAAGTTAATCTCCTAAAGTAAGACATTACAGTCAATATATTGTACAAACAAAGCTCCTAAAGTAAGACATTACAGTCAATATCGTGTACAAGCCAAGCTTCTAAAGTAAGACATTACAGTCAATATATTGTACAAACAAAGCTCCTAAAGTAAGACATCACCGTCAATATCGTGTGCAAACAAAGCTTCTGAAGTAAGACATTACAGTCAATATCGTGTACAAGCCAAGCTCCTAAAGTAAGACATTACAGTCAATATATTGTACAAACCAAGCTCCTGAAGTAAGACATTACAGTCAATATCGTGTACAAGCCAAGCTCCTAAAGTAAGACATTACAGTCAATATCGTGTACAAGCCAAGCTCCTAAAGTAAGACATTACAGTCAATATCGTGTACAAGCCAAACTCCTAAAGTAAGACATTACAGTCAATATATTGTACAAACCAAGCTCCTGAAGTAAGACATTACAGTCAATATATTGTACAAACCAAGCTCCTGAAGTAAGACATCACAGTCGATATCGTGTACAAGCCAAGCTCCTCAAGTAATATATTACAGTCAATATCGTGTACAAGCCGAGCTTCTGAAGTAAGACATTACAATCAATATATTGTACAAACCAAGCTCCTGAAGTAAGACATTACAGTCAATATCGTGTACAAGCCAATCTCCTAAAGTAAGACATTACAGTCAATATATTGTACAAACCAAGCTCCTGAAGTAAGACATTACAGTCAATATCGTGTACAAGCCGAGTTCCTCAAGTAAGACATTACAGTCAATATCGTGTACAAGCCAAGCTCCTAAAGTAAGACATTACAGTCAATATATTGTACAAACAAAGCTCCTAAAGTTAGATATCACAGTCAATATCGTGTGCAAGCCAAGCTCCTGAAGTAAGACATTACAGTCAATAGCGTGTACAATCCAAGCTCCTGAAGTAAGACATTACAGTCAATAGCGTGTACAAGCAAAGCTCCTAAAGTAAGACATTAGTCAATATCGTGTACAAGCCAAGTTTCTAAAGTAAGACATTACAGTCAATATATTGTACAAACAAAGCTCCTAAAGTAAGACATCACAGTCAATATCGTGTACAAGCCAAACTCCTAAAGTAAGACATCACAGTCAATATCGTGTGCAAACAAAGCTCCTGAAGTAAGACATTACAGTCAATATCTTGTACAAGCCAAGCTCCTGAAGTAAGACATTACAGTCAATATCGTGTACAAGCCAAACTCCTAAAGTAAGATATTACAGTCAATATAATGTACAAACCAAGCTCCTGAAGTAGACATTACAGTCAATATCGTGTACAAGCCAAGCTCCTAAAGTAAGACATCACAGTCAATATCGTGTGCAAACAAAGCTTCTGAAGTAAGACATTACAGTCAATATATTGTACAAACAAAGCTCCTAAAGTAAGACATTACAGTCAATATCGTGTGCAAACAAAGCTCCTGAAGTAAGACATTACAGTCAATATCTTGTACAAGCCAAGCACCTGAAGTAAGACATTACAGTCAATATCGTGTACAAACCAAGCTCCTGAAGTAAGACATTACAGTCAATATCGTGTACAAACCAAGCTCCTGAAGTAAGACATCACAGTCAATATCGTGTACAAGCCAAACTCCTAAAGTAAGACATCACAGTCAATATCGTGTGCAAACAAAGCTCCTGAAGTAAGACATTAATGTCAATATCTTGTACAAGCAAAGCTCCTGAAGTAAGACATTACAGTCAATATCTTGTACAAGCAAAGCTCCTGAAGTAAGACATAACAGTCAATATCGTGTACAAGCCAAACTCCTTAAGTAAGATATTACAGTCAATATAATGTACAAACCAAGCTCCTGAAGTAAGACATTACAGTCAATATATTGTACAAGCAAAGCTCCTAAAGTTAGACATTACTGTCAATATCGTGTACGAGCCAAGCTTCTAAAGTAAGACATTACAGTCAATATATTGTACAAACAAAGCTCCTAAAGTAAGACATTACAGTCAATATCGTGTACAAGCCAAACTCCTAAAGTAAGACATTACAGTCAATATGATGTACAAACCAAGCTCCTAAAGTAAGACATTACAGTCAATATCGTGTACAAGCCAAGCTCCTGAAGTAAGACATTACAGTCAATATCGTGTACAAGCCAAACTCCTAAAGTAAGACATTACAGTCAATATCGTATACAAACCAAACTCATGAGGTAAAACATTACAGTCAATATATTGTACAAGCCAAGCTTCTAAAGTAAGACATTACAGTCAATATATTGTACAAACAAAGCTCCTGAAGTAAGACATTACAGTCAATATCGTGTACAAGCCAAACTCCTAAAGTAAGACATTACAGTCAATATCTTGTACAAGCCAAGCTTCTAAAGTAAGACATTACAGTCAATATATTGTACAAACAAAGATCCGAAAGTAAGACATTACAGTCGATATATTGTACAAACAAAGCTCCTAAAGTAAGACATTACAGTCAATAGCGTGTACAAGCCAAGCTCCTGAAGTAAGACATTACAGTCAATAGCGTGTACAAGCCAAGATCCTGAAGTAAGACATTACAGTCAATATCGTGTACAAACAAAGCTCCTAAAGTAAGACATTACAGTGAATAGCGTGTACAAGCAAAGCTCCTAAAGTAAGATATTACAGTCAATATAATGTACAAGCCAAAATCCTAAAGTAAGACATTACAGTCAATATAATGTACAAACCAAGCTCCTGAAGTAAGACATTGTAGTCAATATATTGTACAAGCAAAGCTCCTAAAGTAAGACATTACTGTCAATATCGTGTACAAGCCAAGCTTCTAAAGTAAGACATTACAGTCAATATATTGTACAAACCAAGCTCCTGAAGTAAGATATTACAGTCAATATCGTGTACAAGCAAAGCTCCTAAAGTAAGACATTACAGTCAATATCGTGTACAAGCCAAACTCCTAAAGTAAGACATTACAGTCAATATAATGCACAAACCAAGCTCCTGAAGTAAGACATTACAGTCAATATCGTGTACAAGCCAAGCTCCTAAAGTAAGACATCACAGTCAATATCGTGTGCAAGTAAAGCTCCTGAAGTAAGACATTACAGTCAATAGCGTGTACAAGCCAAGCTCCTGAAGTAAGACATTACAGTCAATATATTGTACAAACAAAGCTCCTAAAGTAAGACATTACAGTCAATAGCGTGTACAAGCAAAGCTCCTAAAGTAAGATATTACATTCAATATAATGTACAAGCCAAACTCCTAAAGTAAGACATTACAGTCAATATAATGTACAAACCAAGCTCCTGAAGTAAGACATTGCAGTCAATATATTGTACAAGCAAAGCTCCTAAAGTAAGACATTACTGTCAATATCGTGTACAAGCCAAGCTTCTAAAGTAAGACATTACAGTCAATATATTGTACAAACCAAGCTCCTGAAGTAAGAAATTACAGTCAATATCGTGTACAAGCAAAGCTCCTAAAGTAAGACATTACAGTCAATATCGTGTACAAGCCAAACGCCTAAAGTAAGACATTACAGTCAATATAATGTACAAACCAAGCTCCTGAAGTAAGACATTACAGTCAATATCGTGTACAAGCCAAGCTCCTAAAGTAAGACATCACAGTTAATATCGTGTGCAAGCAAAGCTCCTGAAGTAAGACATTACAGTCAATAGCGTGTACAAGCCAAGCTCCTGAAGTAAGACATTACAGTCAATATATTGTACAAGCAAAGCTCCTAAAGTAAGACATTACAGTCAATAGCGTGTACAAGCAAAGCTCCTAAAGTAAGATATTACAGTCAATATAATGTACAAGCCAAACTCCTAAAGTAAGACATTACAGTCAATATAATGTACAAACCAATCTCCTGAAGTAAGACATTACAGTCAATATCGTGTACAAGCAAAGCTCCTAAAGTAAGACATTACAGTCAATATCGTGTGCAAACAAAGCTTCTGAAGTAAGACATTACAGTCAATATATTGTACAAACAAAGCTCCTAAAGTAAGACATTACAGTCAATATCGTGTGCAAACAAAGCTCCTGAAGTAAGACATTACAGTAAATATCGTGTACAAGCAAAGCTCCTAAAGTAAGACATTACAGTCAATATCGTGTACAAGCCAAACTCCTAAAGTAAGACATTACAGTCAATATATTGTACTAACAAAGCTCCTGAAGTAAGACATTACAGTCAATATCGTGTACAAGCCAAGCTCCTAAAGTAAGACATCACAGTCAATATCGTGTGCAAACAAAGCTTCTGAAGTAAGACATTACAGTCAATATATTGTACAAACAAAGCTCCTAAAGTAAGACATTACAGTCAATATCGTGTGCAAACAAAGCTCCTGAAGTAAGACATCACAGTCAATATCGTGTACAAGCCGAGCTCCTAAAGTAAGACATTACAGTCAATATCGTGTGCAAACAAAGCTCCTGAAGTAAGACATTACAGTCAATATCGTGTGCAAACAAAGCTCCTGAAGTAAGACATTACAGTCAATATCGTGTACAAGCAAAGCTCCTAAAGTAAGACATTACAGTCAATATCGTGTACAAGCCAAACTCCTAAAGTAAGACATTACAGTCAATATATTGTGCAAGCAAAGCTCCTGAAGTAAGACATTACAGTCAATTTCGTGTACAAACCAAGCTCCTGAAGTAAGACATCACAGTCAATATCGTGTACAAGCCAAGCTCCTAAAGTAAGACATTACAGTCAATATCGTGTGCAAACAAAGCTCCTGAAGTAAGACATTACAGTCAATATCGTGTGCAAACAAAGCTCCTGAAGTAAGACATTACAGTCAATATCGTGTAGAAGCAAAGCTCCTAAAGTAAGACATTACAGTCAATATCGTGTACAAGCCAAACTCCTAAAGTAAGACATTACAGTCAATATATTGTGCAAGCAAAGCTCCTGAAGTAAGACATTACAGTCAATTTCGTGTACAAACCAAGCTCCTAAAGTAAGACATCACAGTCAATATCGTGTACAAGCAAAGCTCCTAAAGTAAGACATTACAGTCAATATAATGTACAAACCAAGCTTCTGAAGTAAGACATTACATTCAATATCGTGTACAAGCAACGCTCCTGAAGTAAGACATTACAGTCAATATATTGTACAAGCCAAGCTCCTGAAGTAAGACATTACAGTCAATATCGTGTACAAACCAAGCTCCTGAAGTAAGACATTACAGTCAATATCGTGTACAAGCAAAGCTCCTAAAGTAAGATATTACAGTCAATATATTGTACAAACAAAGCTCCTAAAGTAAGACATTACAGTCAATATCGTGTACATGCCAAACTCCTAAAGTAAGACATTACAGTCAATATCGTGTACAAGCAAAGCTCCTGAAGTAAGATATTTCAGTCAATATCATGTACAAGCCAAGCTCCTGAAGTAAGACATTTCAGTCAATATCATGTACAAGCCAAGCTCCTGAAGTAAGACATTACATTCAATATCGTGTACAAGCAAAGCTCCTAAAGTAAGACATTACAGTCAATATCGTGTACATTTTACAGGCGAGTGTTTTTCTTATAGTAACCGTTGTCCGTTATACTTAACTAGTCTGTAAATATTGTTTGGTTACACAATGGTTCTAGCTGTTATTTGTTAATGGGACACATGTCGATGTATTGTTTTATTCCGGGAGTCCTGTTTCGGTGTATTTACAGATTTTTTCGGAGTAAGTAAGTTATTCTTATTTCTACCAGCAAATAAATTATTTCCAGTTCCAATCTGGCAATTAATCGGATATGTTCGATGTAAGTGGATTTTGCAGACATTGCTTTTTCGGGCATTTTTCAGAAATTAGTTATTTTCATCTTGAAATCATAGTCATAAATTTGCTTGATGATTAATTGATATCATGAAAAAATCAGCTTCTTCGCTATGTGTGGGATATGTGGTTATATAATGTATGTTCATAACAATCTATCCAATTATTATGTATTTGTTCCAGGTGTTTCCCGGGAATAGTGATAGAAGTACTACAGTCACTACCACATTTAAGTCCAGATTCCCTGCTCGGTTTCTCCGTATCACACCGATGAACTGGACCGATTACCCAAGTCTACGTTTTGACGTCAGTGGATGTTACCATGTAAATGAAAATGGTAAGCAATTTAAAAATGGCCTCCTTGTGTGTAACTTTTTAAAATGCTGTGGTACATCCAGGATTTGCCTCTTTGTAATCGTGACATTTTGTTTTACAGTTTTATCTCCCCATTACAAGCCTCACCTTACTCCTTGTTTCAAAACGTTCATATCATATGAATAAATCAGAGTTGCCCAAACATGTATACATTTTATGACCATTCATAGCATTTTTTACCTAAATATTCACTTAAATGCAATGAATGATATAACTGTATAGTATCCTATGTAAACATTTTTGGGGTTGCAGACTGGATTTCAGGCCATTATTCAATTACCCCTCCTGTATCCTTATCAGATACTCAGCATTATAAAATGAGAGAAGGCTGTCGATCAACATATGAATGTGGCTTATTGTGTCACCAGAAAAAACCTGCCATCCTTTTTTTTGACCATAACAGGGCAATGTGTGAGGATGTGACGAAAACATTTAACATCAAAGGGTTAACCAACACAGGATCAACCAACACGGGATCAACCAACACAGGACCAATGCATCCTATTAACAACGTAAACTGCTGGATATCTAGTATGGTCACTTTGCTTCCAAAAATGATAGCGTTGTGTATAAATTGGGTTACTATAACATTGAACTATTTTAATAATTTGAATATGTGTGAATACTTTCAAAATGGTGCAATTTTAACTATAGGAAATTAAACAAAAATGCCATATAACATGGAAATAAATATGGACACGTTCTGTTATTAAAGGTACTTAATTTGGAATTATTATCTCTCAAAGATACCTATTTGACAAAACATTAGATTATCTTACCATATACAATATCAATTAACCCATATATTTATTTAACGGGTTTTTTGTATGCATAAATGTTTGCAGAATTTATAATGTCGCTGTTTTCTTTAAAAATATAGTAGTTTTGACTTGTATTTTCTTATAAAATATCTATGCTACACCTATCTCTTATTTAATGCTTCGTTTTAACAACTTTTTCCAGCTTTGATCCTTTATAGAAAAACGTATTTTGAATACCAATTTCCTTTCTAAATCTGGCAACAAAATGGGGGTTTCGTGTACTGACTTGTTTGCTCCAATAATTTTGTTTTGCTATTTTGCAATATTTTAAAATAAAAAAATAATAATTGTACAAATTAACCTAAAAACTTAAAGTGATAAAAGTGTGTCATTTACCAAAGTAATGTTTTTTATTTCAATTGAAATGAGTACAATACAGATTTAGAGCATAAATATTCGGTACAGCTTAAAACGCTATCAGAAATAATTAAACTAGAAATGAAAATGATGCTACTCAGAGCGAAGAAAGACACATATTCAAATTTCGAGATGACAACAGATATGCATGAATTTTGTCTGAAAGTCTCAAAACGTATTTGATCTAGGATGAACCGAGACCTCAACACATTGAATCCTCATTGGTGTACATCATTAAAAATAAGTGTTATGTTTCAATGTAAATAGAATAAAAGCGGGTTGAATATTCAAAGCGCATCATGCTGCCTGTGAAACTAACGCTATATTTTGTGTGGAGTGATATCTCAACTTGTATTTTTTTACAATAAAAAATTGCAATTTTTTTATCGAGTGTTTCAATATGACTGACTAAATCAAACTCAATATTTCACCAGATCATGCCCACAACCAGCTGTTCGTGTCCGGGACATACGTGGCCCCCGATTGACGTTACAGTAACGGACCGGAAGTGATCGACAGCGCCCTCTGGTCCCCGGGTAACCCTGATGACAGTACCGGACACTGTGTCGCGTTAACACGGTCAGGTTTATCCAGTGTTGATTGTATGGAGAGACTGTTCTCTATATGTGGATGAGTGTCCTTGGCCGTTTTCGATGTTACGGTTTGACTGGTTGGACCTAGTTGTTCGTTTATGAATTAAGGACTGGTCTGTTGATTTCAATTAGACGAACCTTGACAAAGCACTTACAGGCCTGTATAAAAATGTGCAGGTGTGTCAGGATTTATACTTGAAATACTTACTTTAACAAAAGGTCGAACCGGTTGTTTCGAATAAACGAAAACGTCTGTATTGAAATACAGTGTATACACATATAGAAAACCTGTAAACAAAAGCCAGAGACACCGTGTCTCCGCTAACAGTAGATGGGAAACAATGTTTTTATTAGATGTACATGTACATGTGTATGTGATGTTTAGCCATAATGGTCTAGTTGTCAAAAGTGCAACAACTTGGCTATAGTTATTGGTTTATGGTATAGTTATTAATGTTTTCTTAGGTATTGTAATATATTAAATAAACCTGTCGCGTGTCATGATGTTGGGAAAAGTGTTCTTCTTTTCAAAAATTCTTTTCAATATCAGGAACTTGCTATCGTAAAGTCGTCAGCCCACTACTTGTGAGTACGTATCCCCGGCGCGATGTATTGTGGCCCTGTAATCTTGACAATGGTTTTCGTTAGTTTCTGTGTCATTTCAATGTTGAAGTTGACGTTGTGTAGAAGTCAAACGCAGATTTTGTAGGTTCAGCATGTTTAATGAATAATGCTGGAGAGACCCAGCACTCAGGTAGAGTACTTGGGGAGTGACAACAATACATGATGTCGATGGGATTTATATAGGCCAAAGTGTTCATGCTGAATAATAAATACATCAATGGTATTCACTGTGATATACGAAGTTACATCAAGACCTGACCACTAGTAGGCATGACACACCACAGCTATGTGTATCTGTTCCGTTAAATAGTTTCCATTGATGTCCGGTCGATATGGCCTGAGACAGATCTCTAAGGCTACACGTGTATTCATCATGACCAAAAGTCAGTGATATGCACCTGTAATATATTTAATTCTATAAAATAAATGTTCTAAACTTGACCATTTTCATATGATATTACAGCCTCAACCGTTCATACATTACACTTCCTCCTTTAAATATTTTCATTTGTAAGTGTCTCTACTAACCGATGAACTTTATAAATGATTACAATGTTTGGTTATAGGTAACGTACCTGACTAAACAGTTGATTGTGTTATCAGAGGGACTAATACGTGTACCACGTGATGCTCCATAACGTTGACTCCAGTGGTGATATAGAACGTAAACTCCCTGTAATTTTCCCGTTGAAATGACGATAAAGAGGATATCATCTTTAAGCGCCACCCCGTCACCAATAGAAGCAATAGTTCCGCAAATACATTATCCGGTGTCATGTGGTAGGTGAATTAGTATGGACTTTTGCTGATGTTCATCTGGTGATATTTAAATATTCACTGCAACTCCACTCTGTAACCTTAGTGCAGTTGGCAGTCTATGAACTGCCATACGCTTATCACGAAGTCAGTATCCTTCTCTATTTCTTCTAAACTGATACGGTATTTCATAAGTGACGTTATCTAATAAGTTTGATTTAAGATGTAAATGTCTAGTGAGCGTAAATATGTTAAAATTTAGAAGATGTTATGATTTCCACAATTTCCTCACCCGTGCTTTTATGCACCCCATTAACAACTATTGATTTCGCCCTCCTTATCAGTTCGTTATGATACACTTACTTTGTGAAATTTCTATGAAGAGGAATTTAAGTTTTAGACCCTGTTTAAATTAGTGATATTTGTTCTATTCAAATATTACTTCTTAACTGAATTATAACATAACTTGGCTGATAAGAAGTGTGTATGAATTATGTCTAACCTTCAGTTTTTCATTTGTACTGTTGAGTCGTCGATTGGTGTGTTGCATGTGGCGAAATATGAAAAAAATGTACATTTCAGTTTAACAAATCCACAGGATTCGATACATGTTTCTGTCAGCAAATAACCTTGCCACTATGCTTACAAGTGTCTATAGCATAATTCGACTTCACAAAAACATACACGTCGAGTCCTTTTCCCCCTTGTCATTCAAATGGCGGTTGTAAACTATGTCATGCATATGTGTTACATAGGAAAGCAATCAATCATCACAAATATTCCTATTACAGATTTTTAGTAACACTGAACATAAAACGAAGACTAGTTTTGAGAAAAAAAAAATCCAATCAATGTAAAAGGGGCAAAATATGCAGGTTAGTTGAAATGCACTAATATCCTAAATTTAACATTTTCTCTTGAAAACAGTATTTCAACTATGTTCAGATGACATTATAACACTGAATATGTACATAGGGGCAGTTTAAAGGTAGTGACCGCTGGTCAGTAGTTTTTTCCAGATACGTCTTTCCTCCACCAATAAATCTGGCACGTCCTTGCATGACCCAGTCTGTTAATGCGACTTTAAACTAATAAAACCCAAACCCAAAGTATGTACGTGATATTAATTGGAACGCCTCCAAATATGTCTTTTTGCATGATATAATCTACAATAGCAAGTTGCATGACATGTCAAAATTCTACAAACAACACAACGATCTACGAGTCCACAGTAATCCCTAAGGTTAGGTTCGGTGAATAATCACTTTTAATCAAGTTATGTTCAAGTACACTTAGGTGATATTTAGGCATACGAACTATCATTTGTTTAAACAGGTGTTATGTATAGTTATTAGATAAGGGAGGTAACTCATATAGCTATATTATCAATACATCCTAAGGTCATATCATTAATTTAGTATATAGAACTTTCTAGAATATTATCATGTATAAACAAATATGTTTGTAAACATGTTGAATATAAAGTAGGGATCTAGAATGATATATTTCTAGACAGTTCTGTGGGTTTATTTGTTAACTTTTTTAGTTACATATTTCTAGAAGTAGAAGGTTCTCCAATATTCTTGAAATTGGGTTTAGCTACATAAGTTACATGTATATATACTCCAGCTGTCCAAGGCTAATCAGAACTGTAATTATACATATCAAAAATTGTACAGCGCCATATTAGACTCTATTTGGAGAGCTATTGTGACTTTATCTGTGGATTGTAACAACACATTGTGTGGATTTATTCATATTGCCTGGAACTTTACAAAGTATCTGTGGACATTAAGTTTCCTCGCACATTTGTGAACATTATTAATTCGGAACCTGAAAGGATTAAGGATCATACCAGGACATTCACATATAGATAAGTAACTCATGAAATTCTCGTATTACTCTTGTACCACCACCAATTACTTTAGATATTGTAAACCCTCTCATTATAAAATTGTATATATAATTAAATTGTGTTTTGAATTTAGCTGCTGGTTTTTCATTTCTGTTATTCTTTTGTCATAACACAGGGTCTAAAACCTTAAGGAAGGTACATAGTTTTGACAACCGCGCCATTTCACCTAACGTTACACAGGAAGCTGTGGAAGTTGCTTTGAATTCAAGAATGCTTTTCGATATAATACGATATTCCACTTAGATATTTTTCTCTTACACATAATATCTCATTTCTAAAACGATTTTAAAATTAAATCAAATAAATACAATAAAGTGCCAATTAGATGATGTCTTGTTTTGATAGTTTTGTTTTAAATGTGAATGGAAGTATCGCTGGTCGCAAGAAATGATAAAATATGATCCGTCCGTAAAAACATTCCGGAAATAAAAAACAACCGCATATGAATGCCTTTTAAACCAAATATATGGAGAAAGTTATAAGAATAAACAGGCATAAACCAAGTGTAATGTCACAAAAACAAATGAATTGATGTAATGTTTGTGCCACTTTTTTATTTTTATTTTTTTGTCGTGTTTTTAAAAATAGTCAAATATGACCTATTTAAGCACATGATGAAACTTTAATGGAAGGAAGGGTGCATGTATGAGTTACAAACTTTTAAACTTGCGAAATTGTAAAAAAAATGATTAAAGACCCCATGTTTTTATATGCTATTGATAAATGCATTACCTTGGGTATATCATATGCAAATATTGTGAATAATTCGACAATAATGTTGAGTCAGTTAAACATCTAAACGTCATCATTACAACAATAAAGCATTCTAAATATAGGTTCTGTAAAGTTTCGATTGCGTAATATATATAGACCTATTATATATCGACCTAATTGTCATTCAGTAGTGTTATTGATAGGTGTGTTTATATCTAAGGCTGGGGTGTTTTATCTTTGTGCTGTCAAGGTACTGTTTTGCACGATTGTATAGACATATACCACAGCATAAATAAACACGTATATATATATGTAACTGAACGGATTCCGAGAACATATAAGACGCATATTCTGTCTGTGTAATCACATGAGAAAAGTAACGTGCGTACCATACATCAGTACGACGATGGCAAAGAAGTAGATTAAGGTAAGTGTAAACACTGCATTGATCATATTAAATACGGCCTCCTGGGTATGCCGTGAGCTGCGAATGTGTATGTCTTGCATGTTTTGGGAAGCTGCGGTATATTTGTGATATCTCTTTGCAATATACAGTTTATATTGGAATGTCTTCCTCATTTTATCAGTTAATCATGTTAACAGAGACACCACACCCCACGCGGTCACATTATACTAACAACGGGCGAACCAGTCGTCCCTCTCCCAAGTTTTATTGATACATTGCTATAGTAGCCGCTTGGTTTTCGTTATTAGGATATTAATTAATTGTATTCATTTTAAGTTATAGAGATTAGGTCAAAACATATATGTCTGTTTAGGGTAACCCGACCGACCCTTTTTGTTTTCAACGTTTCTACGAAAGAAAAAAATTGAAAGTCGGTATTTCGATCTTAGACTCCATTTTCGGCCATTGATTTAGAGTAAAAACACTAAAAAAATATATCCCGACCTACCGACCCTATTCTTTGGCCAATGTAACTCTAAACAAACATATTTTCGGCCTTAACACCTTTATGTATTGTAATTTTAGTGTACGTGTAAAAAATTTAATGTCATATGCCGCATTGTTTATGTTAACAAATCAATAATCATAATTTTTATTTTTATTTTAATTATTTCATAAACAGCCAAAAGGTATTAATGTGTTGAGAATTACTTTACATTTTTAAGTTAAGGAGATAAGCCGATAACTGTAATATAGGTGTGAGAGGGTACAGCAACGAAGTGCTGTTCTCTCTCACACATATAGTACAGTTTGAAACTTTTAAAACAAACTGAGTGGTTAAAGATTATATATCAGTGTAGTGGGCCATGGATAAGATTTTTGGATACCTTTAAAATAAAACAGTGCTTAAAGCTGACAATGCAAGTTAAAAACATGCATTTGAAATTAAAAAAAAGGGTAACGAAATATTTTTTTTCGAAAATTGTTTCTGAGACATCCCCTAGTTATGACAGTGCGGTATCTAAGGAAGTGGCCATTTTTCTTTTGTTCTGCTTAGTAACCTTCACTGGCCAATCCCCTATATAAAGCACGGGACACTTGACACACGTGTGTCATTCTAAACATGTCTTGTCTCAGATACACATGCCCCGATGTTGCAAATAACAATGTCAAATTGAAAATAAACACTGCACTCACCTGACAATATTTCATTGAAGTAATGGATGAATGTGTTGTCAGCTATATCCCAACATATGTCCAATACGAACTTTTATCGCACCTCGGACAGAAATGTCCCCAAATGATTGGCGGAGAGCCGTCACGTGGTGACCCCCTATCACTTTATAGGGGGTAAGTAAATTTTATTTTGGTGAAATATGGCGGCTCTCGACCTCGCTTCAAAATTTTAACACATTATCTTCAACTAAATATACCACTTCATTGCCGTAAAACTATATATTAATTGTTAATTTTTGTGTAAAAATAACTTGAATCGTTTTTATACTTCAAATTATTTGAAATGCATTTTTTTAAATACGAGTTGCTTCCCTACGCCAGTTTGAAAGTTGATGACGCGGCGAAAGTCAAACGTAACAATTCAAGCGTTTTCTAGACTGTGATTATAAACAAATGGAGGTGTTCGTACCTAGGTCCTACAGATTAATCTTCACTCTACAATCAATTTATCGGCATAACTTTTAAGTGATTATCTCAGCGAGAATGCACAGATGATCAAGGAAATTGTGCTTAAAATGTTAGATGGATGTTTGTGTCACTCTTGTTTGTGCTGCTTTCAATATACAGATGATCTGGTGTCGTATTGAGGTTGGCCTACTGTGCACATAGGAATGTCAAAATTATTGTTGATTTATGAATTATTCATTATTATTCTGCAGGTTCCTTATACAGTATATTTGAAAATTCTTGAAAGAAATACATAGATAAATATGTAGGCCAATTATTTTAAAAGTGGCGATTGTTTGTTATCATTCGCACAACTATGATTTAAGTTTGATTTCAGATTCTTGACAAAACAAATAGGAAACAAAGAATTAATAAAACAAATAAATGGTCCTTTATGCGATAAATTAGTTATATAGTCAGTTACTGACCCCCTATAAAGGCATAGAGGGTCAGTAAGAAGTATAGGAGGCTCGGGCTACACCCTCGCCCCCTATAAATCTTACTGACCCTTTATGCCTTTATAGGGGGTCAGTAACTGACTATATAACTAATAATAAAACATTTCAATATACACTAGGTTTTACACGTACATGAACATCGACACGTGTGTGTCCTTGATAGTTGTCGCTCTTCCGGTCAGGTACTATAGTCACATGTATATGGTCAGTTGAGTGCATCGAGTACTATGATATACGTGGGGATATGTGGACGGATTATTGTTTGGATTTCTATTCAGTTGCGTTGAAATTTTATTTTGAGAAAAATCTAAATGAAAACTTAGAGGAGTTGACATGTTTTCTTGCTAAAACAAGTCCCATGTAGTTTTACAGGTGAGGGTTTTGTTTACCTATATGTAGGCGATATATACTGTGGACTCCTAGGTGTATATATACATAAATGAGCGCACGTGTGTCGATTCACGCGCTTTATATAGGGGTCGGTGAGTCGTTGGAATGTAAAACAAAAATGGCTGTCCTTAACCGGGAATGTCTCATAAACGATTCTTGAAATTCGACTATACTTACATAAAAAAAAAATCATTTTAATAATTTTAACTTACATTGCAGCTACAAGATATTGGGATATTACAAGAAATTCTATATAGGATATTTATTTGTGTGTTGGTAAACTAAATAACATGTGTGATTTACCCCAACAAAGAGTTTATGAATACGAAAATTATGTCCATTGGATTTACAGGAATATACTTAAATATTATAACAGACGTGGCTGGTAGGAGCATACATAATGTAAGAGTGCACTAGTGAATGTGGAACACATATTGAAATCAAAATGGTCAATGATCACCCAATGTTGTATATATGTACATGCAACATGGAACACGCTCGTGTGCATGCTTTGCTGCAGAAGAAGTGACAGTGTACATTCAGCCCTAAAATATTACCAACGAAAAACAGTGCAGGATGTATTTAAAAAAAGTTTATTTTCAAACAAGGAATTAATATATTCAGCTTGAAATTCTGAATATTGTCAATATTGTCTATGAAAGATATGTATATATATTCAAGACATAAGCATGTCATTCTCATAAAAGTGTTTTGAAACTCTTCTGGAATTGCTTATGCCTTGACACTTCGATATGTACTCAGGGTTTACCTAACTGGTTGATAAGTGACTGTCCAAAATATAATTACATCTAAACCGGGCAGCAGTCCAAAATATTAATATGAACCGGCTACAGGTCACTTATAGACCAGTAATGGGTACATCCTGTACATTCCATGAAATACAACACTAAAAGAACAAGACGTAGCGCGCGATATTGGTGACGTCGTCTCAAAATACATATATGCTCTACTTAAAGCGTTGTGGTTTTCTTTTCTTTTCATATACCTGCATCGTATTATATATCAGTGAAAACGGTTTTTAATGTACTTTGATTTTATGGGTAATAAAGGCGAAAAGCGAATCATAAAAACATTTTAATCGCGTTTAATTTCTCCAAAACACCAAGATAACGGCATGTAACGCGTAACATTTACCGGAGTGTTCGTTTCCAAAAATGATCTAAAATCGCACTAAAATACACAAAAATAAATGAACATGATTCAAAGATGCGTTATTATATGTCAAATGACATTCATGATCTTTCAATGGTGTTAGATGATGTACGATGTTGTAAAACCGTCATTATTTACCTTTGCCAAAATGTAACGCTTAACCCAGAGAAAACGATGTTCAATTTCATAGCAACATTGAGAGAAAACTGTAAGTTATTTCAAGTATTTGAAATAATGTACGAAATGTGTTTTTATTGAATTTATCATACATATGATATAGCCCTGTTATAAGGACGCTTTCACTTAAAACACAGAAAATAAAAAATTCCGTAATTTGTCCACCCAGTGATTTTCTATTACTTTTTGAAAATATAGCGATTTTAGTGACATTCATCAGCATATTAGGAAATATTGAATATCGATATAAAATCGTATTCGCAATGTGTCCTAACTGAAAATTTTATAACACTTTTTATTTTGATTTTGCGATCAATAATAAAAAAATAACTGCGTATTTTAAAAATTCCGTAAATTGTCCACCTTTATAACGACGTAAGACCAAACGTCACGACGACGCGTTACGTAATGTCAGTTTGAAACATGTCAAATTACATCTATAGGTCTAGGCCTAGCTAAAATCGGATTTCATAAAAACAATTACTGAACATTTTGAAGCCAGACTATTAGATTTGTAGAAGACAATTTCGTTGTCATACAGGTACATGTCGTTCTTCTATACACAATCATTTCATTTAAAGAGATCTAGAATATATACAAAATTGACAAGTGCGTGATGCATTGCTGGAAAATGTCCTTGTGACTGCATATCTGGTGCGGAACCGAACGGTGTAGTTTGCCATTCAATAAATAAACTCACATAAAATTTATTCAATTAAGAGTAAAAATTATTTTTGATTTTCCGAATGTAAGTGGCCGTTGAAAGAAGATAAACCTGAGAACCCGGACTTGAAACTAGAATTGTGTTAAAACTCTAAATTTTCATTTGTGTCCAATGCATAACACAGGGATCTGAGATATAGTTACAGTTAACATACATATATTTGGACACACCAGAGTGCCCACACACCCTTTTTAGATGTGTAGGAGTCTAGATAATAAAAAAAAATCAGGAAATTTCATTCTCTTCGTGGTGTATTATACGAGTACAGTGTACATGTAGAATACGAATATTACTGTATTAATTCTCAGACCCCTGTGATTCTCAATTGTAACTTCAGGCACGCCATTTAAAAAGCGTGATTAGAAATCGATCTGTACTAAAATTGAAAGAAAATTGATCAACATCGGTCATAGGAAAAGTGCTTTAATATTTATAGTCAAATCCGCGACGACGACACGATGATATTACATTATTTTAACCACTCGGCCATCGCGGCTCCGTAAGTTCAAGTAAGCCTCAATAAAAATAGTGAACATAGTCATGAGGAAATAAAATTCACTCCTATATGCATAGTCTAGCCTGTAAATGTTCGTTATTTATAGTAGTGTATCATCCTTTTTTAATGGTACATGTATATATTGGATAACGGTAAAACATGCATTATGATAATAACGCGTCAGAAAAGCACCGTCAAAACGACGTCCTTTATGTGTTACGCAATATGTCACCAACATCGCGCGTTACGTCCAAAGGATTTACGCTAACTGTGTTTTAGATTATATTTATAAGACACTGCTAAATGTTAGGCCATTGGCTATGATTATTTTGAATACGTTAGGATGAACTGACGTTATGACGCCATCAAGATTGCCGCCATTTCAAATTTCACTAACAAGTGAAAACTAGTCATAACCTTGGGTATATCATATGAAAACATTGTGAATAATTCGACTATAATGTCGGGTCATTTAAATATACAAACGTGATCATTACAACAATAAAGCATACTAAATATAGGTTCTGTAAAGTTTCGATTGCGTAATATATATAGGCCTACTATATATTTCTACCAAATTGTCATTCAGTAGTGTTATTGGTAGGTGTGTGTTTAACCCGTCTATACCAACGCGGAGACGTTTTATTTTTGTGTTTTCAAGGTACTGTGCTGTACGTTTGTAAAGACATACCACAACATAAATAAACACGTATGTAACTGAACGGATTCCGAGAACATATAAGACGCATATTCTGTCTGTGTAATCACATGAGAAAAGTAACGTGCGTACCATACATCAGTACGACGATGGCAAAGAAGTAGATTAAGGTAGGTGTAAACACTGCATTGATCATATTAGATACGGCCTCCTGGGTATGCAGTGAGCTGCGAATGTGTATGTCTTGCATGTTTTGGGAAGCTGCGGTATATTTGTGATATCTCTTTGCAATATACAGTTTATATTGGAATGTCTTTCTCATTTTATCAGTTAAGCATGTTAACAGAGACATCACACCCCACGCGGTCACATTATACTAACAGCGGGCGAACCAGTCGTCCCTCTCCCAAGTTAACGTCAACAGCTGTACATAACATTTTATTGATACATTGCTATAGTAGCCGCTTGGTTTTCGTTATTAGTATATTAATTAATTGTATTCATTTTAAGTTATAGAGATTAGGTCAAAACATATATGTCTGTTTAGGGTAACCCGACCGACCCTTTTTGTTTTCAACGTTTCTACGAAAGAAAAAAATTAAAAGTCGGTATTTCGATCTCAGACTCCATTTTCGGCCATTGATTTAGAGTAAAAACACTAAAAAATATATCCCGACCTACCGACCCTATTCTTTGGCCAATGTAACTCTAAACAAACATATTTTCGGCCTTAACACCTTTATGTATTGTAATTTTAGTGTACGTGTAAATCATTTAAAGTCATATGCCGCATTGTTTATGTTAACAAATCAATAATCATGATTTTTATTATTTCATAAACAACCAAAAGGTATTATTGTTTTGAGAATTACTTTACATTATGTACTTACAATGCATAGATTTTAATCTTACATGTACATATATGAACTGAAATCATAATACTTAACATGTACAGTGCAGTAATCTGAGTATATACTGTCAAACTACGAAGCGAAATTGTGATCTACAATTCCATTTCACATTTTTACAGTGTTATTTTTAATAACAATCGAAATATAAATAAGGTGATGAGAGCAAGACTTTTACAATGCATATATTTTGTATTGTAAGTTAAGGAGATAAGCCGATAACTGCAATATAGGTGTGAGAGGGTACAGCAACGAAGTGCTGTTCTCTCTCACACATATAGTACAGTTTGAAACTTATCTCTAACTAAAACACAGTTCCTTTTATGTTAATATAACCCTACTATACAAAGCATTCATCACTTATACACCAGGTGGGTAGCATATGCTGAAAATAACAACAATGTACATTCATCCATATCATTCTATTCATCACATGTCATACCAGTAACAGGTAAATCATGCACATTTTCACTCACGTGTTTTGAGTACAGTCGACCATACCAATGCATTCATCACATATAAACCTGGTGAACCTACAATATCCATAGTCATCCTTGTATAACGAATATTATTCATTTCTAAAATGTCTTCCAAGAATGGACATAGCCTTCCTCTACCAGGACATTGACTCTTTAGTGGTGATTACATGATTAGTTATACATTGTATATAGAAACTGAAAAGGATTAACAATGTGTGATTTAGTGTTTCCTTGCATATGAAACAAACATCAGCTTTGCTTTACCTTAAAGACACTCGCCAAAATAAAGTTTTTAAAACAAACTGAATGTTAAAACACTATTTCTACCACAATAGGGGGTGTAACACTGCAGCTGTTGATTAACAATTTGTTTATACCACACGTGGTATAAACTCTGTACGCATTCTGATTGGCTGACACGGTGAACTTTGACCGAACTACTTCTTTCCCAGTGTCACGTCATCATTGTCAACGTCATCAATAATCAATTGACGTCATTCTATGTTGTGATGGCCGCTTGACGTCCAAAACTGATGTTGGAAAGCGTATGCGCCGTGGTCATTGTGTCATAATACGTGACGTTTTCATACATGTTAAATTGACCTTTATTACTAATTATACATCTTGCCGGACAAGAATTTTACTGATGAGTTTCGTAGTTTTAACGTTTATGAACGTTTATCTTGACGGTAATGGCTTGATGATTATCTGGCGGGAAATAGACGATGCCGTGTCGTGCGAATGCTTTTACATGTATACATGTAGTCCGACATTGCGTTTTATTTTCTGGAAGCAATTTTGAAGATTTGAACTTAATAAGACGTTAAATGAGTATTTTTTGACCCTAAAGATGTTCCAAATTAGAAGCATTTGATATCGACGGATTCTTTATCAAACGATGACTTTTGAATACTAATTAGAGTCTTTTTGGTGATGAAAATATTACTACACCTTATTTGCATATTTCTGTAAATACATGTTACCGTATCCCTGCCGTATTTCTATCGGCCAAAACCGAATATTATTGTGGTAGAAACAGGTCACACTACTCGTGGTTGTTGAATATTGAATTTATTCCACACTCGTAAGTTATTTTTTAAAAGTTACAAAAGACACTCGCTAAAGCTCGTGTCTTTTGTAACTTTAAAAAAATAACTCACTCGTGTGGAATAAATTCAATATTCAACAACCACTCATTGTGTAACCTCTATATATCAGTAAAGTGGGCCATGGATAAGATTTTTGGATACCATGAAAATAAAAAAAGTGCTTTAGATATTGAAAAATTACAAGAAATTCGTTATAGGATATTTATGTGTGTTGGTAAACTAAATATTACCCTAACAAAGAGTTGATGAATACGAAAACTATGTCCATTGGATTTACAGGAATATACTTAAATATTATAACAGACGTGGCCGGTAGGAGCATACATAATGTAAGAGTGCACTAGTGAATGTGGAAATCATATTGAAATCAAAATGGTCAAAGATCACCCAATGTTGTATATATGTACCTGCAACATGGAACACGCTCGTGTGCATGCTTTGCTGCAGAAGAAGTGACAGTGTACATTCAGCCCTAAAATATTACCACAGTGAATGATGTATTTTAGATGTATTTTAGAAAAGTTTATTTTCAAACAAGGAATTAATACATTCAGCTTGAAATTCTGAATATTGTCGATATTGTCTATGAAAGATATATCTATGTTATTCAAGACATTAACATATCATTCTCATAAAAAAGTGTTTTGAAACTCTTCTGGAATTGCTTATGCCTTGACACTTCGAGCTGTACTCAGGGTTTACCTAACTGGTTGATAAGTGACTGTCCAAAATATGATTACATCTAAACCGGGCAGCGGTCCAAAATATTAATATGAACCGGCTACAGGTCACTTATAGTCATAACCTTGGGTATATCATATGAAAACATTGTGAATAATTCGATAATAATGTCGGGTCATTTAAACATACAAACCTGATCATTTCAACAATAAAGCATACTAAATATAGGTTATGTAAAGTTTCGATTGCGTAATATATATAGGCCTATTATATTTCTACCAAATTGTCATTCAGTAGTGTTATTGGTAGGTGTGTGTTTAACCCGTCTATACCAACGCGGAGACGTTTTATTTTTGTGTTTTCAAGGTACTGTGCTGTACGTTTGTAAAGACATACCACAACATAAATAAACACGTACATATATGTAACTAAACGGATTCCGAGAACATATAAGACGCATATTCTGTCTGTGTAAGCACATGAGAAAAGTAACGTGCGTACCATACATCAGTACGACGATGGCAAAGACGTAGATTAAGGTAGGTGTAAACACTGCATTGATCATATTAGATACGGCCTCATGGGTATACAGTGAGCTGCGAATGTGTATGTCTTGCATGTCTTGGGAAGCTGTGGTATATTTGTGGGATTTCTTTGCAATATACAGTTTATATTGGAATATCTTTCTCATTTTATTAGTGAAGCATATTACATCACGAACCAGTCGTCCCTTTTCAAGTTATGGTCAGTAGCTGTACATAACATTTTATTGATTCTCTTAAGCCTTTTTGTTTTCGTCATTAGGATATCAATTAATTATATTCATTTAAAGTTGTAGTGATTGTTTGTTTGTTTGATTATTTTAACATCCTATTAACAGCCAGGGTCAAAATATATCACTGTTCTCTCCAAATACTAAATGACTACAGATTTTTTCTTACAATGACATTTCCGATGAGGCCGTGGTGACCGACAGTTTTTATCCCCACATATAACTGACTAATACGATATAGTACAAGATATCACCTAACTCTGCGTCGGACGTTAGAATCTCATGTTAATCAGTCGTCAGTTACTGACTGCTGTTCTGTAATTTATGTGTATAAATATTTTCAGCGCATACATAACTATCTTCTGGAGATTTTATTATCATAAGAATTTTCACAAGAATGCCTTTTATATGTATGTCAATGCTTTGGTTTAATATGCATGTACAGTGTTCATGATTTTTTAAATTGACCATTTTAAAATCACATAAGTTATACAGCTACGAGTAAATGAACACTATAATAATTTCTTTAGCTAAGTATGGTTCGTCCAATTATCAAGGTATCAAGGTTTTAATTATGAACACGAACTAATGTTACTTACTGTGTAATATTATTATAAACCGGTTAGAATATGTGAATATAATGAGAACAATATACATTCTGTGCATGTCTGTACAAATTTGTAGGTCGTGTTCAGATATTGTAGTATCGTACAACGCTGTTTAAGCATGCAGCGATTACATATAGGATTGGTTGTAGAAAAAATCGGGTTTAAATTGTATAGATGAATTCAACAAATGTTTACTATCGCATAGGAATCCCGCATTTAAAGAGAGCTATTCATTAAGGGTTGATTTAAATTCACCCTTTTAAGCGTACATTGTAAAGATGTGTGCACAAAATTACTTCACACTTGGACTAAATCGAAAGGTATCCCCCGGTGAGATCGTGAATCGTCCGTTATATATCACAAAGGCACTGGTTTTTTTTTAAAGTTGAGACATTAAGGACGGCGTCATATGTGTGTAATATATCGCAGTGTGTAAATGCCTATACGTTTGAGGAGGCTTCGATATTGTTTGTGTCTCTTTGGTATCTTGTCCCTCTTATAATGCTGCAAACGAAAGTATCGGACAGACACACCCAATCCGGGCACACATTATATTGATAAATAGCATGCCAGTCGTCCCAGTCCGTTTATGTAGCGCTAAGATAAAGAGAAACTACCATTTTATAGAATATGGGATGTCTTGACTAGGGGCCAGCAATCAATTCGGGACCAAACGTAAGGCAGTGTCAATTCAAAACGGACATTAGGAAAAACGTGAAAATATAATGTCCTAAATTCAGTCGCCTTTTATGATCATATATGTGAATTACAACCAAATTGGTAAAACAAACGGAAATATCAATATATCATATTTCCATTAAAAATTAAGTAGAATTCGAATAGTATGTTTAACGGTTTGTAAATTCAAATCCAACTTCATAGATTAACCGTGATTTATAAATATTCATTTATTTAGCAATGTATCATTAGAGAAAATTCATTTTTCTTTCAGCAACTTTAGAAGACGTGATAAATCAAATAGGAAATATGGATTCTGCTGCGGAGGATGGTATGCATAAACTTCTATAATATTTCTAAATGAATGGCATTACTGTTTAAGCATTATTCTCAATATCTTTTTGGGTTATGCAATCATAGACAAAAAAAAGGAAAGACATTCTTCATAGACGCGAAGTCCATTTTTTGTCTATGACTTCATTACCCATTAAGATATTGAGAATACAATGAAACAAATGGAGTTAAGGCGCATTGATATTTATGCAATAATTCAGTTTGACCAATGACTGCTTTTAGTCCCCGCGAAACCGTTCTGTAGGTATGATGTCATAATACTTGACGTACCATTCTTTCGGTCTATGGGAAAATAACCTCAAAGATCTAACCAATAGCAATGAGTGTTACTTATGAAATTAAATTATCATTCCATAAACTACAACTTCCAAACTGAAGAAAATGTTTAGAAACTATGGTGGCAGTGTACAGTAGATTTAAAAAATTCAGCAAAATAAAGTGCAGGCTTTAATTATGCACACACAGCTTTTTAACCTTAAATGACATCTATATAAAAGTATATATTTTTTAATCTACACAACATTTGCAATTGTTATGCAGAGTTCATTTTTGGACAGGTCTGCTTCTTGTGGTTTTGTGAGCCTGTAAAAACCATGGTAACCAAATGTGTTTTTTTGAAAAAATGCTAAAAATTGGGATTTTCAACCCAAATTTACACCCCATCTAGGAGAAGTTTTTTTCTTGGGCACAGTTTAAAACCAAGCATCACTGCCGTGATAGCGGAACTGAGCCTATTTCGACATAGGTATATCATTAAACTTTTGAGCAATCTTACCTCGTATCCCGGCTATCAATTTCTGCTGCTACAGTATTGAGTTTTTCCATCTGAGACGCACATTCGGATACCCTCTAAACCATTAATCTCGAACCCATTTTGGGGAATTTCTTTATGCAAATGTGAAGCCTGCATATAAGTCTCTAGATTGAATTCACCAATTATAGGATATATACATTTTTTATTTTTTTATGCATATAATAAAACAGGGGCTTTCTGCTTAATAAAAATCTCACTCATGGCCATTCGGTCTTACTGTACACTGCTACCTTATACAGCATGTTTTGTATTTCTAAGTTTTCCGAAAACCCATATAATGTCTAAAGAAAGTTGTGACGAACAAAATGACCTATCCGGATACTATGTATCTCTAATAGTCACCGAGTAATGCCAATTTCCCCATAAGGTATATTTTCAATATATTCCTCCAATACAAGTAACAAGGGGAGGTAATTTGAAAAAATGAAAGTTAAATTACTATGCTGTTTTCTGAAATAAAATTATTCTGAAAATTGAATATGGTATTTGGAGTTTCTCTCTATGCAGAAAAGTGAAAAATACTGGGTTGCTATGAAATCTGACCCTGTTCTGTGACGTCATACTTACCATGACGTCATAATAATGGTGACGTCATAATCATATGCGCAAATGACGTCATAAATACTTAGTGTTATTATTTCTGACAATACAAATCCTATTTTAATTTACCTTAGCACTAAATACACCTATTCTGATAGATAAATCTTAAAATGACATTCAAAATGTCATAATTTCCTGCATATTACATCAAAATATTGAGTTCCCACCCTTGAAATACAGAATATTACATGTAATCATATAAAACTGTACGTTATTCCCATTTTATTGAAAAAAAGCCCCTTTTCCCTCTTTTCTTAAGAAAATGCCAATAACAGACAATATCGGCTTGACCGAACACTCACTCTAGTACAACAAATACATATTATAGCCTTAATTATATGAAAACTGAGAAATCAATGAAAAAAATCCCAAAATTAGCACTTTTGCTGTAAATCTCCATGGATACCGGGTAATTAGCAGAGCAAAATTAACTGGAATTCATATTAAATGGACTGAGAGACACCCGGTTAGCTGTTTTCAGCTTGCTGTTCAAGTGTAAAATGATTAATCAATTAACAGTCAAGCATATCATACCATACCTAGGTAGCAAATTACAGAATGGCAAAATGAGCTAATTACCTCCCTTTAGTTGTAACAAATGAAAAATATATGTATTTACACATTTTCAAACTGTATAATATAATAAGTTTTATTTCATAAGATACTGATATAGACTTACAGCTATTCGTGTGTGTCCCAGGTCTAAACGTATATATACTATCAGTTATCAGTGCCATGCGATAGCTGGCCAGGTCTGTACATAATAGTCTGGGCTATAGGTATAGGTTTCTCGTTGTTGTGTAATGGTATGTGGTGTCTGAACATCTTATATGTAATGCTAATTGTGAAACTGGTCAGTATTAATTGGTTCAGCGTGTTACTTATGTTATGCAGTAGCTATCCATGTATCAGATGTTTCAGGTGTTGGATATCATGGCCAAATACTGATCCCCATGCTCTCGTTGTTATGTATAAATAAAGCTGACCACTTATTGTAGAAGAGAGAGGGGGAAATATAGAGGAGCACACACCTTGTGTGTCGTCCCATTTTGGGCTCCTGATATATTGTACAATGTATATTGCCTGCATATTGTAAAATGCACTAAGAAAATAAAACGTCGACACAATATTGGTCTCCATCATCATTGAACCACAACAAAGAAACCATGCCGGACAATTACAGTAACAACGCCACAACCCGGACATCAGTATACCAACAAGAATCAAGATTCATTTTATTATAACTGTTTAATTGTGATTTCTAAGATAAATGAATGGAAATTTAGCAAAATCAATTATAATCAAGGTCATTTTCCAAAAAATGAGAATTTCAGTCACTTATAAGGTGGCAGTGTACAGTAGATTTGAAAAATTCAGCAAAATAAAGTGCAGGCTTTAATTATGTACACACAGCTTTTAACCTTAAATGACATCTATATAAAAGTATATATATTTTTAATCTACACAACATTTGCAATTGTTATGCAGAGTTCATTTTTGGACAGGTCTGCTTCTTGTGGTTTTGTGAGCCTGTAAAAACCATGGTAACCAAATTTGTTTTTTTAAAAAAATGCTAAAAATTGGGATTTTCAACCCAAAATTACACCCCCTCTAGGAGTATTTTTTTTCTTGG